>RJWM01014517.1:0-50293 GCA_004363535.1 Dasyprocta punctata | reverse complement strand
TAAAATTATTTCCAAAGTCTTACTTCTAGATTCACAAATTGCATTCCAATAGATGGCATATGATAGAGACAATGATAAATTATTACTATTGTAGTCTTTTAGCTGGTTCATTGATTAGGATGTGATCAGAGTTGAAGGTTTGAAATTAAAGGTTGACCAGCCAATCCTGAAGAGAGAAAAGTTGAGCTTTGAAACTCCAGATTCCTCAGCTAGCACCATCCGATTGCCTTTGTGTGATGCTGTGAATAATGACGCCTTGGTGAGCTCTGTATTGCTGATGAGGACTTGGAGGCACCAGGGTACATATTAATGCACCACATGCTAGAAATAAAATATAATATCCAGATCACCAATTTACTTTAGTATTTCTATGTACTGAAAGTACAGGCACCTTCCTGCATATTAAAATAACAACTCTTTAAAAAAAAAAAAAAAAAACAATTTCAGAGTCAGTCTTCAAAGCACACTTTTTCTCTGAACTAATTTCAAATGGTTCTTTTTTCCAGACTCAGGAGAATATCAAAATATTTCCACACAAGCTGTATAACTTGAAGAGGTATTAATACGCCCAAATTTAGCCTGCCATAATCAAATTGGATTTGGCTTTCCACATCAGCTATCTGGTATGCATTTATTTACATCAGGTTTTTTAATATTAGCCCAACTATTATGTGCAAATGACTTCAGCACTGGTAGGATTTCATGATATTTGAGCTTGCTAAACAGGAATACAGGAGTTGGATGAGTCTTTAAAAGAGACTCAACTGGTTCAATTTTGCTCCTCAAGTATGAAGATTTTTCATTTCAAAGCAAATCTTCAAAACGTGAGTGATAATTGTGTATGGATGCCACCACAGTGGCAATATTCCATCTCTCAGCGTGGTGCCACTTGTGTCAGATTGTCTTTCATTCACACCAGGATTGCAGGACTCATTCTGCCAGAGCTGGGGAAGCCTCTTAACTGTGGGCCTGGAGTGCAGATCCCAGGACTCAGGCTACAAGCAAGAGATGGGAGGAGATAAGATGAGAGGTTATCTTGATATTGATAATGTTCCTTAGATGTTGATGGGGATGGGCGGGGTGGGGGGGACCAGTGCCTGGTACTTAAGGACCCCTGAATGTTTGCACAGTGAGCTCACCCCAAAGAGAGTGGACTACTCCTTAAACCACATGGAATTGTCTTCTTCTTTTTTTTTTTTAATCTTGTTACAAGGCATAAACTAGTCCGTGATTTGATCACACTATTCTCCTACTCTTACAATCTCTGTTAGATTATTTTCCCTACTCACATTTGAAGAAACCAGCAACTGTCATTCAGGGAACTAGATCTTCCCTGAGAATAAACAGTGATACATCCTCATGGGAACTGAGGACTGCAGTGGAGCCCAGCCTTATTAAACTGCTGTCTGAATCTAATAGAGTCTCTCCTGGGCCCTGTTTAATGCACACATCAACTCCTCTCTTGGCACCCAAGGTCACAAACATACTAGATAACTGGCAGCAGCCATGTATGTCCCAGGAAACCCGATAAGCCATGGTATGCAGGACAGGCCCCCAGGGACTCATACCAGGGGCCCAGTACTCAGGGGTCCCTTCTTACTCCTGGAAAAGTTTCCATGGGCTCCCTCGGGCAGGATGGACTTCACCGATCATTTCCACAGTGGTGGCTTATTAGCAAACAGCATTTCAAGTTCATTTTGGTTGAACAACTATTTCTACTTTATTTCTGGAGATGCATGTAAGGCAGCTTTTTGTCCATGACCTCTTTCCTGACTCTGAACTCAAATTAGGGACAGAAAGGAGACTAAGCTGCCTTTAGAACACCTTTTCTGGTTACGAGTATGTGGGTTAGCTTCAGGCAGGGAGAGAAATGGGAATTTGACTGAATTTACAGATGACTCAGAAACTAAAGAGCTCTTCTCATTTCTTCACAAGACAACCTGCAAAGCTCCACACCCTCCCTTATCATATGCTGCTCATTATATGCCAAGATCTATCTTTCCCAAAGATGCTCTTTTAACAGATACTAATTTCATATATCATTTACTAGCATTTGTTAAATGCCAGGAATGTAAACTGTCTCATTTAATTATCCCAAGGGCTACATGAGATAGCCCCAATTATTATTCCTATTTTCTCAGATAAGGAGCAGATGGCACAGGGACGCTGAGTAACTTGCCTGAGAAAACCCAGCAAGGAAGTGGCAGAGTTGAGAAAAAACTCAATACTTCCTGACTGTGAACCCACACACTGAAATGCTGCTCACACTGCCACGCACCAGGGGGCAGGGGCTGCTCCAAAACCAAACCATGTCCTTGGAGATAAGTCCTGAGTAAAACACGAAAGCAAAACATTTGCTTAAAAACCGTTGCTGGAATTCCTGTCTGTTATACTTTTTTCCTTAGTAAGTAGAATTTAAACCAAACAGAGATAAATAGGAACTTCCCACTACCTTGAGATCATCAATTTGAACCTTAAATTTCATTGTAGACTATTTTAAGCATACTTTAAATAAAATATTTACAAATAGAATAAACAGAAGATTTGGGGGAGTTTTTCTATAGTATGGCATACAGGAGATGATTTTCAAAAATGTGTGTGTGGGGGTGGATGTGGGTGTGGATGTGAGAAAGAGAGAGACAGAGACAGAGACACAAGAGACAGAGAGACAGAGAGAAAAAAAGAGGGAGGAGAGGGTGAGATTGACTGATTCTCCAAACCAATACTCAATCAAGTTAAGAATTCTGAAAAGGGAAAAGAAACTAATACTTCTTGAGTATGAATTATGTGCCAGCCACAGTACTTAGGACTTTATAGTACTTTTCTTTCAAACCTTTTCCATTACCCTGCAACGCCACTCAGGCCGAGGTTCTGAGAAATTAAGTCTCATGCCCAGAGCCGCAAATCTAGACAATAACAAGATCAGCCTGCAGACCTGTGTCAGTTTGAGTTCTATGCAACAGAATACTGAGAGGAACTTAGCAATCATCCTTCCATAGCAAACCTAAAATTTACTCTATTAAGTTTCCTTTGGGTTTTGCTAACAGAGAGGGTTACTTCTGTTTTTCTGTAGGGAGATTAATTTTTTTTTAATTTTAAAATAACCTATCTGTTTTAAAATAACATTCTTAAATCAAAAAGACATAACACCAAGGTTTAGCAAAAGCATGAAAAACTGGAGCACTTATACCTTGCTAGTAGGAACATAAAGTGGTGGGATTGCTTTTGAAGACTGTGTGGCATTCCTTGGTATTCCTCTAAGGTTTAAAATAAGTAGCTATATAACCCAGAAATTCTACTCCTAGGTATATACCCAAGAGAACTGAAAAACTATGTCTGCAAACAATATGAATATGAACATCCACCAGCATTAATCATAATAATCACAAGTGAAAACAAACTACATTTTTAATACCTGATAAGTGGATTACAGAATTCCCACACAAGGAAATATTATTTAGTAATAGAAAGAAAGAAGAACTGATTATGGTATGGCATGGATGGCCTCTGAAAACACTACACCAAGTGAGAGTAGTTAGTTACAAAGGACCGCATATTAGGATTCTACTTATAGGAAATGTACAGAATAGGCAAATCCGTAGAAAAGGCAGATCAGTGGTTTCCAGAGAATGGATTTTAGAGAGGTGTTTGAAGGGAGTTGATAGCTAAAGAGCACAAGGTATCTTTTGAGAGTAATGAAAATGCTATAAAATTGATTGTGGTGATGACTGCACAACTCTATAGATGAAATACAGCATGAAGTGTATACTTTAAATGGGTAAATCATACAGTATGTGAATTTTCTCAATGAAGCTGACATACATTAAAAAGCATATCATAGAACTAAAATTATGTATTTGGTAGACTTTGAATAAATAGTTAATGAATACACCAGGTAATTTATTACTATTTAAAAATAATCATAGTCAACTTAAATTCCAACATATCTTTTAGGTGTCTGTAGTCCAAAAAGTATGGGGCCAGGGATGTAGCTCAGTGGCATAAGCACCTGCCTGGCAAGCGTGAGGTTGTAAGTTCAATCCCTGGTACCAAAAAACCAAAAGTATGCTTATTTTGCACAATCTTACTTGTAGCATACCCCAAACTCGATTATTCCTGGAATTTAAAGTGGATGTGCACTGACAGCCCAAGACTGTGACACAGCCCCTTAATACAGGGTTTCTCCCCCTACACCACAGGCCAACTATGGCAAAAGATATAGATGCTGCTGAGATTTAACGTTCACAGAACCAACCCCAGACCTACCGAGAAGCTTTAGTGTGACTCAAAATCTCCACCCAATAAAGACGTCATTAGAGTTCTGAAATCTGAGAAAATGAACTATCTCTCTACTTCCTTCACTACAAAAATACCCAAGAGCAGGTCCTGGTAACAATTATTCATTTATAGCCACATCTGAGCTCAGGTGCAAGAATGTGGAAAGGCAAAAAAATAAAAAAATAAAAAATAAATAAAACCTTTTTTTCAATAAATTTCAGAGCCAAAATGGAAATCAATACCCAGGATTGAAGAAGGGCAGGGAGATAGAATAAAGTGATGTCAGAATTTGAGCTCCAGTTGAGGCATTAGATCCAAGAAAAAGCACCTGAGTATTGAGGGTGCTAAAGAAGAAATAAGATAAAATAATACTGGATTAAACAGTAAAACAAACGAGGTCGACAGACAAGTTTTCCATGAATAGATAAAGTCCAGAACCTAGCAGTGACTTGAACAATCCTCCAAGGAATGCATTCCAAGCCTTTCTCAAAAGGAAACAAAAACCTCCCAAGATACGTTAGAAAATACATATTTTATCTTTTTTGAATCCTACAGTAACAAAGACAAAGTGAGCTTCAGATCTGGGGGAAGTTTGTCCAGAGAGTCTTAAGTAAAATGGAAATGGAAGTATTGTACAAAATTCAAAAATACATACCCAAAGCACAGGACTCAAAGATACCAGCTGAGTTCCTGACTTTCTGTCTCCAAAAACTGACTCATTGGTGTTAGTTATTTCAGAGCAAATTCAGTCCAGTCTACAGGGGAATGAAACACAACCCAACTACAGAAATGTATTGTGACAAACTTTCCGTGATAAATGTAGTCACTATGCACTGCAAACATATTCTAAATAAAAAGTGTTTTAAAGCCGGGCGTGGTGGCGCACGCCTTTAATCCCAGCACTTGGGAGGCTGAGGTAGGCGGAGCGTTGTGGGTTCGAGGCCGGCTCGGGCTACAACGCGAGCGCAAGGCCGGCCTGAGCTACATAGTGCGACCCTGCCTCAAAAAAAACCAGAGCCGCCGGGCGTGGTGACGCACGCCTTTAATCCCAGCACTCGGGAGGCTGAGGTAGGTGGAGCGTTGTGAGTTCGAGGCCGGCTTGGGCTACAACACGGCGCAAGGCCAACCTGAGCTACATAGTGCGACCCTGCCTCAAAAAACCAGGGCCGGGAGTTTGGCTCAGTGCCTTAAGCGCCTGCCCTGGCAGGCGCGAGGTTGTGAGTTCAATCCCCGGTGCCCCCCCCCCAAAAAAAAGTGTTTTAAATATATTAAAATGTATTAAAACTTGATAAAATTTAGTAGGGAAAAAACAAAAATGTCTTGGATGCTCCCTGTCTGAAGGATACCCACGTACTTTTGTGTACTGTATTTCAGGCTATTTCTAAAACAACTCTGTTATATAAGTCTTCCACAGATAAGGAAGAAACTATGGCCCAAAGAAATGAAGCAACTTTCTCAAGGTCACAACAAGTAACAGGACCAGATCTTGAGTCATCTAGCTTCATCCCTCCCAATTTTCTCTATTACCTTCACCTTTTCAAAGTGATGCTATAATCAGGTTGCTGGGTCATAGAAGCACTTCTAGAATGAAAGATATATTTTGTTGGAGACAAAAGACTACTATAAAACTAAGCAGAACAGATGGAGTACAAAGAGAATAAAAAAACACTGGATTTGGAATACCTGCAAGTCAGGGGGTCCTATGACAAGGAGGATTTAGAAAATACTAGTTCACACAGAAGCAACTAAATTATATCTAGTCCCCAAAGACCTGAAGCTTCTAACTTACTTTCTGTCCTTGGAAAGAATATATAAAAAGATAAGAATTTAGGATTTGGACTTTGGGGAAAGAGAACAACAAGTCACCAAGAAGCAAGACCTCCCTGCGAATCAGCACCATGTACGGGCTACCAGGGGGCCAACCAGATGCCAGCCCCTTCCGGCACACAGGCTGGGAAATGGGAAACAGGAAGAACCAACTCCCAACCCCAGCCCCCCACTCCCCCCACAATAAGTGACCAGCTGATCTGAAGAAACAAAGGGTGTGATGATAGCTAATGAGGTGAAGTACAATTTAATGTTTGTAGTGTTTAGTGTTTCACTGACTTTGTAGGCATAAAGCCAGTAGTCTGATCATCTATTCAGAGGATAGCATTATGCAATGTAGCATCTATGGGGGATCTCCTTCTGAAGGTGGTAGCCATTGTTAATTCCCTATTATCTTGTTTTGAAGTCCTGTATCATTTTCATTAGTTTGTTGGGTTTTATTCTGTTCTGTTTTGTTTGATTTTATTATATCCAATGACATGGGCAGCTATTTCAAAGATAACAGGATATATTATGGTAGCCATTTTGGATTTACTATTGTCCTGTTTAGAAGTCCTTTATTGCATTCATTGTTTTGCTTTTATTGATTCTATTCTGTTCTATTTTGTTTGATTTTTACTAAGTCTGAAGGTATCTGAAGCTATTTTGAAGACAACAAGAGGCATTATAGTAGCCATTGTTGATTTCCTATTGTTCTGAAGTCCTGTGTCACTTAGACTGGTTTGTTTTGATCAACTTTATTCTGTTTTATTTTGCTTAGTTTTATTCTCTTTAAAATAAAAATAAAATAAAATAAAGAATTTAGGATTTGGGGATTGAAATTAACTTAAAATTATCTGGGATGTACTATTTAGACTGTAAGTGTTAATACCTACAATGTGTGTCCAGATGGTCAATATATTTGTCATATCAAATAGACAAACCTGAGAAGAAAAATAATCATAGTAGTGACTAACTTTTCTTGTACAACTCACAAAGATGAGACCATACAGATATTATGGCTGGTTTTGTCACTTACGTATAATAACCATTCTCAACCATAAATCTTCCTTTTGGCTTTTCTGGGCAAATTTCCCAATGTTTCTTCCCTAGTTGGGGTACCAAACTCTGTTGGTTAAGCTCCTATAATCTCTCTAGGACAAAAGATAACAGAAAGGGGGACACCTCTGCACCTGGGGATCCCAAGGACAGGGATATTTTGTTCTTAGAAGCTTCTTTGAGTCTGTGACCACCACATAAGAGGAGTTGCAGGCTGCAAACATTTGAGAAGAAAATGTTGGGTCTATACCTGTTTGATATGTTGGCTCATCAGTTACCAAGTAGCAAAACTACTGAATAGAGAAGGCCCAGGTTCAAATCCAACCTCGGCCACTAATTGAGTGAAGTGACATTCATCACCTACTTCCTAGATGTAGAGTTCTCCTGTTTAAAAGCGCTCAGAACAAACCATCCCTAAAGACTTCAGTTCTAAGACATTTTGGCCATTGCTCTGCCCCATAACCCGTTCTTGTAATTCCCAAGCACATACCTGTTTTTTGGTCACGGTGCCATCCACAGGGTCCACATACTCAAAGCTATCTGTCTTTGCAACACTGTAGATATGGCTCCCCACAGCAAACTGCTGGCCAATGAAGGACTTGTCTGTGACCAGGGCCTCCAGGTCCCTCATGATATAATATGTTGCTTTGGGCTCCAGCCCCTCATAGTCAAACCTAGTGAATGAGGGCAGGACACAGGAATAACTCAGTCAGAGAACCAGCAATCGGTGCATACCTCAAAGTCGCCTAATCAATTGTTCTGATTTCAGGAGAAGAAAGCACAGAAAGTACCCACAGCTGGTCTCTCCCTTCCAACCAGCTCATATGATACAATCCTCACACAGCGTCAAGATGTGTTGCTCCTTTCCTTAAAAATCTCAAAACACCTATCATTTTAAGAACGAGACTCAAAATTCAAACCACAGCCTGTGAGATGCTGTGGGATCTGTTTCTGCTCATTTTCTTGAATTGAATTTGTCCCACTTTTCACCCCTGTTCACTTACTGCAGCCACCATGGCTCCTTCTCCCATCTTCAATGACCTTTCACCCTCTCCTACCCCTGGGCCTTTGCCCTTGCTGCTTGCTGACTCTAGCTCATATCCTCTTATACTCCCCTAACTGGTGCCTTCAAAGAGCTAACTCATTCTTATCCTTAGATCTTCAAACCTCCTGGCCCTTCCAGAAAGTGACCTGTCCTGACCATCCATCCATCTAGGCAGGCCACACATACACACACACACTGTCATCACGCTTTACGTTTTTATAGCAGTTATTTTAGAGTGTATCTATCTTTTTTGTGTATATGGTTACTTATTGATTGTCTGGCTTTGCCCAGCAGAATATGACCTCCAGAAGGGCAAAGAACTTAATTAGCTCTCTTATTTTCTGGAGTTCTAGAATGTATGTTATGCAAATAGTCTAGATAGGATGTGGGAGGAAGGAAAGGAATGGAAGGAAGGAGACAGTTATCATGAAAGGCAAAAAGAAGAAATCAAACTGAATGTCCTATAAAACTCTCTTGGAAACTTGGAAGAACTATCACTATTGTTCCATTAAAAAATTTTCTCTCCAAGAGCAACAAATACAACAGTGCAGCTAGGAGGTGACTAGAAGCAAAAAAGAATAAAAATAGTTCCTATCTTATTTTTTGTTTTGAAGCTTAAAATGTGATAACACACCAAGCAGTTAGCACAGTGCCAGGCATCAGAGCTTAAAAACAATAAAGTTTATTCTCAGTCACCATCATAAAGAAACTGGACTTTCTCTCCTAACATCAGACTATCTTGATGTAGACGTTATGGGCACACCCAGGAGGGCCTGTTTAAGTAGGAAGTCCAAGGTGGGGGGCAGCTGTGCCTAAATGGCTGCGAATGGATCTCACATTTGGGCCTCTTAGAGCACACAGAAAGGATGTGAGTTCTCAGAGTAAACTGAAAAGAAGGAAGCTCTGATCAGTTGTTACTATTTTTCCCCCACTGGAGACCTTTTAAGACATTCAGAAAACATGAAGATGTTGGCCAAAATGGAGGACATGGAATGATACCATGTTAAGCAATGAATCCCTACATCTATACCCCTTTTATTCTCTTCCTCTACACAAGCTGTTTCTTCCCAAGCCTCAGGAACAAACCAACAAGGAACTCCTCAGAATTTTCTCACTGCATGTGTTCTGAGACTAGATCCTCTTTAATGACAGTCATTCGGGGAAGCTGAAGACAGCCAAAAAGAGAGAGACAGGAGGATAGGATAGTAGAGTCTAGTAAGAGATACCAAGGCACTGAAAGAGATTCAGAAGTTGAGAAAAATCCACTGATAGGATAAACCATATGTAGACCAACCTGCCCAAATGTTTATCTTCATACACAAGCAGGTCTTAGACTCTCCTTCCCTTTACCACCCCAAATGCTTCCTGTGGCCACTACCACCAACAGTTACTTTAAATGGAGAATTCCTTCCGGGGTCAACTCAAATAAAACAAATTGCCTGGGGGATTCTTCTCAGGTATAACTTCAGATTCAGTATTGCTTTATTTATTCTCTACCAAGAAAACTGTCAGGCAAGCAGTCATTGTATTTCACAAACATTTCAACTTGTTCTTTCCGTGTGTCAAAGGAAAAATTTATCTTTCATTCTACCTATTTCTTCCTTTCTCTTTCTCTCTGTGATCTTTTTGGACAGAAATCTGAAACATAATTTAATGTCCTACAAGAAATCAAATCTCCATAGTATATTATTCTCCAACATGGTATGTCTTATGAAAAATATAATTAGCACATAAATTCTTAGCCATGAAAAATGAACTATATTATAAATACACTTATAACACCATTTGTATAAAACACTGGCAGAAACTTAGATAATCATTCTACAAATTATAAGGACCACATCTCTGACTCAAAACAATCACATTAAGCCAAAGTTTGGCAATAATGATATGTTTTATCAGATTGAATTTCTTGGAAGAGTTTTTCATGGAATACAAGGATTTCATGTGTTGGTGACCCCTTGGCATACCAAAACCAAACAAACAAAACTACACACACACACACACACACACACACACACACACAGACACACACACAATTCCACAAAAATCAGGGCAGTTGGGCACTTGTTAAAAATACTTATGAGATGGACAAGTTCTTGTCTACCCTGAGAATCTTGATTTTCTGATGCAATGAATAATCTGAGGTGGCCTACAGGCTATCACATTCCCAGCCTTCTTAACTAAACATGAAACAAGAACATTACAGTGTTGTCTACACTTTCCAAAATATTCCAATCTCTTCAAGTTTAATAAAATTAAATGGTCTTCCTTATTCTTGGATATTTGCCTAAGGAAACAGCTACTTAAGAGAAGAAATAATCACATTATAAAGGAAAGAGTCTAAAGTTCTCTTTCTGTCCCTCAAGCTTTTGAAACTCAACTGAACACCTGCAGTAGTTAATCCCATATCCAACCTCACAGCAAAATGAGTCACAATATCTCTGAGACATCCAATATTCCCTCACCCTTACCCCACTTTCTCTATAATTTCCAACCTTTCCTATCACCCTCTTCCCTACTTCATGGCTTGATACTAGGAACATATACCTACATAACTAGGTTCACATACTTAGCAAGTAACCATGCCCCCTAGAATACTCTCTCAATTCACCAACAGGAAAAGGACAGACACTATCTCCCCTAAGCTTCTACACACTGCCCTCTTATCTTCCTCCTTTCTAAGTACTATTTCCCTTTTCTGAGTCACATTATGAGAGTAAATCTCTAGCAAAATATGAGGCCTTTGTACCAGTTCAGACATCCTGGACATTGTTCCAACTATTGGTCAGAAGATAAACCAAAGGTAGAAAGAGGCTCACAAAAGCACCCCAACTTGTCACAGCTTTTGTGTCTGTCCTCCTTCCTTCATAAATATGACAACCAACAGAAAATGCCTCCGGTTTGACAGTGTGATTTTTCCAGTCACCACAGGTACCTAATGAGTTTTCAAAGCTCTGCCATTAATCTGTGCTCTTGGGATGTAGCCTACCATCTAGACAATGCTGAAAAGATTATAGTGAGATATCAGGGGAGAAGAAATTTGTGCCTTCCATTTTGATATCACTTCCCAAACGTCTTTTGGGGCAATCCAGCTCCAGCCTCTGTATCTTTCAGATCTTTCTGAAAGATGCCTCCTCCCTAAAGTTCCAGCCCATCAGTTTTAGAGAGAACCTAAGAGTAATTCCCCAGGGCACCTGCAAAGACCTTCCCTTCTCACCTGCAATAGTAATGGCGGCCATATTTGGCCCAGTGATCTCGAACAATTTCCTCCACACCCTGCTTCCGGGCAGCAATAATGGAAAGCCAGACCAAGACAGCCCAGAGGCCATCTTTCTCACGTAGGTGATCAGAGCCTAAGAAAGAAAGAAATATTCCACTGAGGATTCATTCCTGGGAGAGGGAGAGTAAAACCAAAAGGAACCAACAAGACAAGTTAGGAATTGAATGTTATATTGAAATGGTTGGATATATTTACCGTCTGTGTCCCATAATACATTTGCTTTTCCAAAAATATTCTACTAAAACTCAATAAACATAAAATAATAACAAAAATAAAATAAAATAGTAAAACTAACAAAATTCTGGAAATTGTTCAAAGAGTCAAAGAGCCAAGTTGATATCTCATCAACCTAACTATATCATCAATTCATTCATTTATTCAGTAGATATTTGGTGATCCTTACAATAAATTAAACATTATCATACAGTCTGTGGAGAGAGTAGTGAACATGGCAGCCTTTTATTTATAAAGTCTGAACTCAAGAAGACAAAGATGGGCAAAAGTAAAACAGACATGAAAAGAACAAGCTGCATAAAGCAAAGATGAGTGCTTTGAAGTAATAAAGTGGAAGTTAACATCATAGAGTACGACAGCAACAAAGACTGCTTTACTTAAGGTTGGATAGTGGCCCCGACAAAACTTAGCCTCCTGAAGTTTATTTGGAGAAATGGTCTCTGCAAATTAGGATCTTGAAATGAGATCATCATGGATTATGCAGGTGTGCTCTAAATTCAATGACAAGCGCTCTTCTAAAATGGACAGAAGACTAGAAGAAGAGAAACACAGAGGTACCAGTGACACAGAGACAGAAGATGACGCAGGAGTTACACAGCCATGAGCCAAGAAACTTGCAGAGCCTCTGGAAATGGGAGAGGCAAGGAAGGGGCCTCCCTTGGAGCATTCTGAGGAAGTCTGGCCCCATCAACACCTTGGATTTGGACTTCTGGCTTCCAGTACTGTGAAAGAATAAGTTTCTATTGTTTTAATCTGCTCAGTTTGTGGTGCTTCATTGGAGAAGCCCTAGAAGATGAAAACAGAATTTTAAGGCCAGGACCACTAAAGTGAGGGCATTTGAACTGACACCTGAGAAGGAGTCAGGCATGGCACAGCCTGGGGAAAAAGTATTCCAAGCTGAGGGACATCAAACATGAAATCCCAGAGGCAGGAATAAATTGGAAAGCCAAGTCCTACAGCCATGTGTGTAGAAGACAGGCAGTTCTGACCGTGTCATTTGCACAAAATACAGTGTAAATGAGTACCTCCCTGTGCTAAAAGAATCCAGGAAGATGTGTTCCACTAGCCCCTTCACTTCAGCATTTGTCTTTTGGCCATGTATAAGCTTTCTCTGAAGTGGACAAAAACCCTAAATTCAAGAAAACATGTCATAGTATGAGAAAGGCATGAAGATGACTTCGGAATTAAGACTTCAATTAATTGCTGCTACTCTCAAGGTGTGTGAGAAGTTACTGAAAAGTTATTAATCCTTCTAACCCTCTCAGCTCCTCATCTATAAAATGATGACATCACCACCAATCTTGTGGTGCTGTGGTATCAACTTAATAAGTAAAGGGGCAAGGTGTGTAGTCAGATTTTTCATGTTCAAATCCTGGTTCAGCTACTTACATTTGTTTTCTGTAGTCATCTGGAATATAGGCAAAATAATATCCCCTGAAAAACTAAATATCCCTAGTAATTTAGAACAATAACTGGGATATCACACATGGTTGTTGCTGTTAATCTTGCTATTGATAATTCATGTAAAGCACCTAAACGGTACTGATTTCTTGGTACATAGCTTGTGGTGAATTATTTCCAGCCATTTACATAATTTTTTATCTGACTCTAGCAATAGCCTAGGACCAAGAGGGGGACCATTTCTTCTTATAAAAGGACAATTGAAAAGGACCACAGAATTCTTGTTTGCAGGATTATGAGGCACACACAGCAAATTAACAAAGGCAATCCATGTTATAGAGGTATAAAACTTCAAAGATGGGATGAAATAACATATTAGTTCAACATCTTTGATTACTTCTCACTAAAGTTAGGGACCATTTACCATTCTTGTTATATTTATAGCATTAAATATATTTATTCAAAGAAGAAAACGTACAACCCTGAGAGAGTAGTAAAAGTACCTAAATCAAAAGGAAAAATGACCATATCTTCAGTGCTTAATACACACTGATCAATGGCTCGCTGATGACATTGGTAGATGTCCAGCTGTGGCTGCCTCGAGGTGAAGAGGACCCTGGGTATTCATCACACCATAAAGAGACTCTGGTCTCAGTCAGTGAATTCTTCACACTGCTACAAAAATGGAAGAAGTTTGGAAGACTCAGGCTTAGCTCTATGGCCAACTGCCAGAAAAACAAGTCTAGGAAACCCTGCCCAGTGGGATCATTTCAAAACCTTTTGTCCTTTTATAGCTGAAAAAAATCACTTTTATTTACTGGCTAGAGAAAAATACCCTTTTGTTCTAAAACATGGGCTTTGCATACCTTGAATCTCCAGCTGGATCACATTACCTAGAGATAGAACTATTAGATGCTCTCAAGTCTGTGAGATAAGTTGTAATTTAGTATTCAAGAAAGAGTTCTTTTAGATGGTTTAAAAAACACCTCAATAATTTGTAGCCAACTGCATAGTAAATTGTGAGTTGGCTTGGACTGTCTCGCCTACAAGTTGAACATTTGCCAAGATTCATAAGGGCCTGATATCAAATAAAATTAACTGTTCTTTATAGTTCTTTGAGGTAGCCATAGAGACATAAACGGTGCTACAATTACACAGATGTTTCCATTGGATGATCATAGCATGCTTTGGAGGGGGTTTGGGGGGTTCAACTCTCCTTTTAATAACTATTTAAGGAAAGCAAACTCTAATGCCATGTCATTGTCTGGCAAATTAAATAAAAAATGCAGAAAATGCAAAGGTACCAAGTAATTGTCTAAAACCCACTACAAACAGAGCCAAAATGCAGAGTAGAAATATACTATATATGATAGGGTTAACCGACTTTATTTTTTAAATGGTTTTATAAGTCTATGTGTAAAAGAAGAATCTCAATAGACAACTATGTGAAAGGGTATAAACATTTTCAAAAGAAAAATGCTGATAGTCAATAAACACTTGAACAAATATTCACTCTCACTGTGATCAAAGAAAAGTCCATAAAATAGCAAACCATTTGGGGCCTGTTAAATTAGCAAAGATGAGTTGTGGGAAGGAGAATACCTAGTACCAACAGAGTATCAGTATGAGTACAGTTTGTAAGTCAGACACAGTAAACTGTAATCTCTAAAAATTCCTTAGCTTTGGACTCAGCTATTCAATTTCTTAACCGTTAGTCATAAAGACATTCACTAAAGAAGCTAAAAGGGAAAAGTAGAAAAGCATAACTTTTGAACAATAAGGTAATTGTAAAAAAAAAAAATCCATACAAAAGCTTATTGTGTGAACAAAGTATTGAGTAAGAAACTTTAGCAATAGGATAATGTTCATCCAATTTTAATAAGTGGAAAAACACAATATATCAAAAAGATTATTCAGCATGATTTTGGAGAAACATATATGCATATACTGCATATGAACACTCAGGCAAACAACGGTAAGTCAGACAGCAAACTGTCAGCAATGGTTGTCTTATCTCTGAAGTGGTAGAATTCAGGTGAAGAAGAATTTATTTTTCCTTTGTAGTACTTCTATGATAAAAACATACATATCATTTTCATAAGAAAAAATGTTTAAACTTGTCCATGGTGTGTATAAATTCAAGTTGAAAACATGCATTTCCCAGAACGTCATGTAGTAGGACTCAGAGAGTACGTACCCCTTCCAGGCCTCTTTACATTAGTAACATGCATCTAAATTTCCACCCTGTCCTTTTTTGGGTTGAGAGGTCGCGTCTTTTTGGTAATGAACAACACCAGCACAATGTCTGAAGCTTGCGCCTCTGGCTGGTGCACCCAGAGCTTGCCACTCATTCCAGTTGTTTCCAAAATTGACCATGATTCCCAATGCCTGTAAATACCACTCACCCTGCCTCCTTCCATCCAGGACTTCCCAGCCCAAAGCCCACTCCACTCCACTGAGCAGCGGCCCCCTCCCGCCGGATACCAGACGGCACTCTCCCCTCCCCTGACCCCAGCAAAACTTGGCAGCCAGCACAAAAAACAGTTCTTCAGAAACATCACTGTCCCTTGTCCCCTTGAGTTAAGTGCTGAATTCTCTCAAGCTTTAAAACTATGTTCCCTGAGGTGGGCTATACATTAACAAGTACGTTGCCCTCACAGAAAAGGCAATAAATAAAAGAAAAAAATAAAACAGCAATAAAATGGAAAAAAATAAAGAGAACATTCCATCATTTCCAAGGAATTTTCTTCAAATGGAAAATCAAGTGTGACAAAACAAAACAAAACAAAAAATTACATGTTATTAATAGGTCCAATCATCACAGCTGGAATTTGGATCAGGAAATTTGGAGTTTGTCAAATAAATAAAGAATTTTATAACGGTTGGTTAGCTGTAACATACTTGAGTAACTTTCTAACCTAGATGACATATTAGAATCACCTAAAGAACTTCAAAAGTTCCAAGGTTCAGCACTGCCCACCACAGCTGGCAAAAGCAGGGATCTGTATTGCCTTTTTTGAAAAGCTCCTTGGGTGATTCTCATGGGTTGCCAGCCACCTCTTGAAGAGCAGGTTATTCCACATAATCTCATGAGAGGGTAGTGAGTTAGACTTCTTCCTCTTTTGGCTTTAAGTTGGTGTTAAAGGACAGTGGCCACAGGTCTCTAATTCAATGGATGCCCCGGTCTTGTTCATCTAGGTGGTCCTCATGGAGTCACTTCGGTGTCATAGTTTCTTCTCTGATCTTTGAAAATGACAACTTTGCCAGTGAAAAGTGATGAATGTATCCTGGTTTGCCTAGGACTTCCTAGTTTTACCAATGAAAGTCCCATATCCTAGATTCTTCTTAGTCCTGGGTCCTGGGCAAAGCAAAGCAGCCAGTCATGCAATAAGAAAGGCCACTCACTCCACGAGATTCCTGGTTATGTTTGGGAGACGCACACATTCCACACATGTCTTAGTATAGCCATTTTCTGGAACCAGAAGTGATAAGTGGGAGATTATGTAATTCTTGAAGCAGAATAATGAGCAAGACAAGTTCCTTTCTAAGAAGAATAACAGTGAGGCGCTATGCATTGTGTTCAGTTATTTTATACATCTGTTATCTACTTCTCACAATTTGTTGGTCCCTTTTTACAGGTAAGAGATGGAAGTTAGGTCTTTTGTATGAGGTCACATGGCTAAATGAGAAAAACAAGATTTGAACCTGGGCAGTTTGGCTCTACCCTGTAGATTTTACTGTGACTGAAATGACAGCATCCTCTGGAGCTGCAATAAAACAGGTAAAATGCCCCACGCAATGTGAGTGAAGGCTGTAAAGGATCAGGTGATAAATTTCCATTCCTTCTTCACAGTAGACATCTCAGGAGGAGTTGCCCAATCTGTCTTTCCTTTTTTCCTCTAATGTCTATCTATCTTTATTTACAAATAATTTTTATTCATTCATAGTGAAATTCTTTTCATCTACTCAAGAAAGGGATTTATTTTTTAAAATACTGGTGTCATGATGTGAAATGAGAGGACACCCCTTTCAGATGGATCAGAGACTTTGAGAATAGGTTATAAAATGGTGACATTTTTCTTCATTTCTCAAACTACTTGGATTCAATTCTTTGACATCTAGAAAAAAAAAATCAAGGCTCCCTAAAAGCAGTATCAGCTTTCTATTCTTAAAAATAAATGCCCTTAAGTGTAGCAAATGCTCATCAGTGAAAAAAAAAAATTCTCCTACATGTCAGAGGGTAACAGCCAGCCATGACCTCCGAAAGGCCAGACAGCAATACCTGACCCATACTGGTTATCTTTTGCCTTGGGCCACATGGCTCCTGATGAATAAAGGTATGTGGCAACACATTTGCAATAAGTAAAACAATAATAGTATTTGACACAACACACTTTTAGCTAATTTGCTGGCCACTGCAACATCCTGCAAGCTTTATGAGAGAAGGGCCTGAGTCTGAAATTACTTCATTCTTTCTCCTGGACCTGGTTCATAGAAGGAGTGCAGAAAACCTTTATCAAATTAATAAATGAATGAATGAATGAACCTCTAGTAAGAAGTCTGCTATAGTTAGTGAAATTCACTCATCACTTAATGTGAGTCTGGCTAGAACCAAGCTCATGTCATTTTTACAACGGAAGAAAACTCTTTGCAGGTCATCCTGTTGAACAAATAAGGAAATGGAGGCGCACTGAGGTGAAGCTGTTTGTCCAAGGTAGTTCAGCTGCCTGGAGGAGATGTCAAGATTGGAGCCTCCTGGTGCTGCACTAGTTTAGGACACCATCCTCCCAAGGCTCCTGATATTCATTCCACTGCCATTCAAAAGAAGACAGAGAGACTAGGACTAAATCATAGCTTGGCCAATGTGATCTTGACCAGCACCTTGAACTTCTTCCCTAAGGCTCAATGTCTTCATCTATAAGATGTGGGTCATGTGGGTTCCTGCCTCATTTAATTTTAGATAGGACTTGGTGAAATAAAGCATAGGAGGTGCTATCACTTAGGAAATGCTAATAAATAACAAATATCAGCACTATTTTATTAACACATAGTCTAGGCAATCTGCCATCCATGCAAGAGGAGGGGACATGCGCACAACTGCATGGCCAGCCAGCTGGCCCTCTTCACAGCTGGAGCACACCACCATAAGAAGTGGGACCTCCGAATCCACGAATCCACTCTATTCCTTTGTAACTAAGGCTGACAGGATGACAGAATCCTGTAAGACTGGCTCCCTGACAGGTCATATGTGGAAATGAAACCTCTCCAGTGGGCTTCAGGTTGAAGACCTGTCACTCAGTGGTCATTACTATGCACTTAGTGATGAGTCATCTCCCAAAATACGAGTTGGCAAACCTCTGAGCACATTTTTAGGGACTGCATCTAAATCCCAAAGGGCAGATCTCCTTGGTAAAAAGTCCCTTATTAGTGCAAAAAAATGCATGTGTTTGGGAGTCTTCAGTTTGTGATCAGCGGCCCTGATCTCCTGGGCTCCTTAGTCACTGGGAAGTGTGATCAAGCCTTGGAAGACTGGTTCCTGGGTTTCCACTTATCCAACACTCCCTTTTGCCACTTTCCTTTAATGTGGAGGATTAACTGAATGGTCACTGGAACTGGAAGCGTGACGCTCCTAAGAAAAGAATTCTCAGTTTCCCAGCACTGAAGGTGACAGTTTGCAGAGCATCCAAGAGAGAGAGTTTTAGTTTTCCTGTTTTATAAGGAGGCTCTTGGGAGTGAGAATCACAGTACCTCCACACTCTGCCCAACCTCAATCCAACTGCACATGTGCACACAGCCTGCTCCTGACAGCCCAGCACAGAAACTTCTTGCAGTGCTGATAATGCTGTCATCACAACCTCCTCACCCCACCTTTGAAATCCAGCCAGATTTACTCACACTGGCCACAGAGCAGAAAAGGAATCATGGTTGAGGTTCGATAATCTGAAGTTCACAGATACTTGGGCCTTTTTCTCTCTCCCACAAGTTGGGCAGAAATGAAAAACAGCCAAGTCTCAAGTTAATGGCTACCTAGAAAACAGAATGCAGTTTTTCTTTGACTTTGAAAATGTAAAATATTAAATAAAATGGTCGTGTAAATGAGTGATACCTAAAAGTAACTAATATGTATACCACAGCGTTATCCTTGTCTTGAGTTTAGTTGTATGAAGTTCACATGTGAAATATAAATGAAGAGACAGGATGATGGCAGTGTTAAAAACTGTGCAACTATTGGAGGAAATAAAACATTATTTCATAAAGTAACCGGAGAATAAGTCAACACTATAAACCATAAGACAATAGAGTGCAGAGTGACTATGCTAAAGACATTAAAATTTAATATATATTCCAAAATTGCTCAAGTTGGAACATACCCCAATATCAAACAGACCTATTTCCAAGTTTATGTCAGCAGTCACAGATATGGGAAATGAATGAGTTAAAACCACAAATTACATAGTGTAAAATCTGCTCACTAATACTGGCTTCGGGAGGGAAGATCTTCCTTCCTAAGTCAGGAGGGAATATGTCATGTATTAATTTGTGCTGGTAATTATAGGGTGAATGAAAACATCTAAACTTTCTTTTCAAATTTTATATATTACAATTTTACCACAATTCAATACATCCCACCCCACCCCCTTGTAGTTGGTCTACATTTCTGTGATTTTGCTTCTATGAATTCCTCCAAATCACAGGATATTCAAATGCTCAGCTCTTCAGAATGCCGTGGGATATACTAGATGCACATTTAAACAAACAAACAGAAAAAAGCTATTATTGCAGAAAACTCAGCAAGGATTATTTACTTGGAAACAACTATTGCATTGCCTAATTTTCTTGGGCAGATTTGTAAGGTTACTGACAAATGTTTTTTAAAAATAAAATACATAATAAAGATAACGGTACTATGAGCCAGGGATATAGCTCAGTGGTACAGCACCTGCCTGGCAAACATAAGGTCCTGAGTTTGACTCCTGGAACAAACAAACAAACAAAAAAAAAGAATATAACAGTACTACTGAAGATGATGGTGGAGTTCGGAGATCATTCAGTCATTCACAAAAACAACGACTCATCAGTGTTACCTGTAAAGGGACAAACTCTGGCTATAGTAATTCACATACTCCCAAAAGGATATAACTTCTTAGAAAACTGATGTAAATGACAGAAACCAGTGGAACATTTGTAGCAAATGCAACAACAAAAAAAAAGTCTAAATTTTTGATATTTTAAATCTTAATTTTATCACTTTAGTACATCTTCTTTGTGTGTGGGAACAGGCCCAGATTCCTTTAAAATTGGGAGGTTAGAGGAGGAGCCAGACTGCCACTTGGATAAACAGTCTTCTATTTAAATCTGAGAATTTACAAAATGTTCTCCTTTCACCTTGCAAAGTAGTTTTCCAGAGCCATTCCCAGGAAGTGGGTGAACACCTGGACCTAACACAAAAGATGATTGGGGCTTGTAAATAACTTTAATTCTTTGATAAAACAATGAACACAAGTTTCCTACTGTCCAGGACCTGGAGCTTTCCACAGGACAAAAGCCTCAGCACTAAACCAGCCACCTGCTTCTTATCCTGGCTCATTCTAGGAGCTCAAGATGCCAGCAGGAGGACTTTCCTTTTGGGATATATGTTGCTCCACATGGACCTAGTCTTGGGCAAAGATTTGATCTTCTTCAGCCTTAGGCAGATCCACATTATATTTCCAAGCTTCCTTGGCACTGAACTATGCATTCCTGTTTGGTAGCTAGCTCCAAGACCCAGGGATACTGGGAAAAGCTTCACTTAGCAAAGCTTAGGTACATTAGTAGCTTCTCTGCAGTTTAGGGTGAGAACGTTTTCATCTCTTCATTTCTTCTCTTATAATCAGCCTTGTAATTTGATTCTGAAAATTATATCCTAAGAGAGAGCCCCAATGATCACCTGAGTTTTACTGGTTAAATGAGGCTTAGAGAGACTCACTGGCTGGTAGCAGGCAAGGGTCTTGAATGTGAATCATCAGACTCCCACTTCTGTGACCCTGTATTTCCCAAATCAAGCCTCACGTGACACCTCAATCACACTCTTCCTACGTGTCCTGGTGAATAGCCAAAATACAGGTTTTCACTTACATGTCATTTCCTCTTCCTGGCTGTGTATCAGGGTTATTTGAGGATATTTATTTAAAATGCAGATTCTCATGCTCTGCTCCACCAAGGATTCAAAATGGGAGGATGATAGAAAGCCTATATTTTTAACAACTGGTCCTGTGATTCTGACACAGCCAGCTCAGAACTTCTCCAGGAACTGGCATTAAGGAAGCCCAATGCAAGAGCAGACTCAAGATTGAGTGGTCCAGCTCCTGCAGGCTTTCCTGCTGAGTGCCTGAGAGATGGAAAGAGCCATTGCTTTCACTGCTTTCTTCGGAAAAACTGATCAGCACAGTGGAAAGCAGCAGATGCTGTAAAGCAGGAGACCTGTCCTTCAGCTGTGCTGTAATTTAATGCACTTGGAGATCTTCTCCAGACTCGGGTGCCCTGGGAGAGTCATTTCATTATTTCCTGAGCTAGAGGCATCATCTATCAAATGGGACTAAAATCACTTTAACTTCCATATGGAAGAGGATGCCCTACACACTGAATAATTCCTTGAAAGCAAAATGATAGACAACTATAAAAATACTTTAAAATCCCCTACAAGTCTAGCCAATATGTTATAATCAGTACAACTGTGTGAATGCAAACTTGCTAAAAAATATCTGCAAGCTGACCTCCCTGTGTGCAGAATATAGCTATTTCTAATTGAGTCCCAGTGTCTATAACACATGGACAAAAGCCTTCAAAAACTGACTCCTCCTTACCATATTTCCAGTATTGCTTCTTGCTTCTCCCTACCCAATACACCAGAGGATAGCAAATGATAACCCTTGAACCAAATCTGGACTCACGACTATTTTTCTGATTAACATTTTTCTGGAACACAATCATGCTCATTTGTTTATGCATCATCTACTGCTGCTCTTGTGCTATAGTGGTAGAGTTGAGTAATTGAGATAGACATTGTATTTGGACTTGTGGTCCATAAAGCCTAAAATATTTACTATTGAGTCCTTAATGGGAAAAATTTGCTGACTTTTGCTGTAGACCAGTCCTTTTCAGATATTTTCATCATGACCTACATTTATCCAAGAGACCTGCTGTGCACATACACATATATGTGCATATTTTTATATACACATAACATTTCCAAAACAATCATTACTAAATGCAATGTCCTGATAGTTTCTATTTCTTAAAGCACTGATGATATCATATTAATGTCATGACCCCAAATGAGTCTCAATCCACATTTAAAAAAAGCATTTCTCTAGAAGAACCAAACATTTAGCTATTTACAACACATGTCCCTGCTCTCCCACCTCCATTCCTTTCTTGACGTCACTCCATCTGGCAGGGGCTCTCTCTTTCATCTCTGTGCACACAAATCCTCCCCATTCCTTAAGCACTGGCTTAACTTCCATGAAGTCTGCTTCAAACTTTCAGTCCAAAAGCATTTTTCCCTTTTCTCATCTCCTGCATCATATTTTCTACTCCTGAATTGTGGCACTATAAAGCTCCTGCTTATAGAATAGTCACCTGTATGTCTTTCTTATTATTCAAAATAGTATGGTCTTAAGCACTTTATACTCTTGACAACATCTAACAGAGTGCCTTAAGCATTTATTAAACTTAAGTAAACAACTACTTATTATTAAGGGTGTAACATGGTTACACATAGGTAATATTTTACCCCACTATAGAGACTATAAAGTATATGGTATATTGTAAGCTCTCAAATGCTTATGGAAGACAGAGAAGAAAAGATAAATCTTGTCTTGGTTACTTTTCTCTCATTGCTGGGACAAAATACCCAACTCCCAAAATGAAGAAAGGAAAGGCTTATTTAGCTTACAGTTATTTTGGAGGTGTCAGTCCATACTCAGTTGTCTTCAAGGCAGGGTGGTGTGGCTAAGGGGCAACCATCATGGCAGCCACAAGTGACAAGAGCACACAGGGTAAAAATGGAAAAGCACGCTTCCTTCCCTCCCTTATATTGTACACCAGCTACCCATCCCTGGGCAGGTGCAGCACTCACACCACCAATCCGAGCACTAGACAATGAATCAATCACAAACACTAGACTCAGTCGCCTTAAAAAGACCTGTCCCCCCATGATCGCATGAGGCTTTGCAGGGACATCCAAACACAAACCATAACAAACCTGGACTTTGCAGTTTTCAATCCAGTTGCCAGATTTGTACTATTGTACTAAGCAGTGAGTATAATTATTGTATGCAATATGTAATTCCTGATATTTTTGAGTCATTATCCCTAGTGTAAGCACACAGAACAACAGACAAAAAGACATTGCTCTCTTTGTTAGGCCTCAGCAGAGAAAGGGCTTAACAGCTTTGGCCGTCCCAAAGATGGGGTGCCATCGGCACATGTCAAGTTCAGAGAGTAATACTTGAGAGAGGTTGGTATGGTCTATTGGTCCAAGGAAGAAAAGATATATGCAATCCCTGCTGAATTATTAATGGTAAGAGAAGTAAATATCTAAAGAAGAAAGTCCTCCTAGAATTCGAAAGTGGCCTAAAACATCACCATTTTAAGTGATTTAACTCTTGTTTAAATATGTTCAAACGATACTTATTCTCAGGAATTCAAGTATATTTTGATAGCAGGAAATCAATCTGATTTCATTGCATTTATGTAACAAGAAATATATTATTATATCTCCTAAATTTCAACAAGATACCTGATAAATCTGATAGCATTTCTAAAAAGTCTATAAGTAAAATGAGAATTGAAAAATAATCTGCCTAAACATAATAAAGATTTTTACCAATGTTGAAAAGCAGTGACCAAAATAGATGGTAAAATATTAAGCCATTTCCATTAAAATGATGAATTATCACTATTATTTAATATTATTTTGAAGATGCTAGCTATGAAATAAAAAATACGAAATGAAATAAAGGGCATTAATATTAGAAAAATACAAAAATATTTTAGCAACAGGTTATATAACTGTATATCTAAAAATAGAGAACTTAATAGTTTTAGAAAATAAAAAACTGTAATCAATAGCATAAAGTGCTGAGCAGGTTACAAACTTAAAACAAGCATATTAATAGTTTTTCCTTATGTAAGCACTAAACAAAATAGAAAAGAAAATGAGCACAGCAATGTCAGAAATCAAAGCTGTTCAAGGCTCTGTAGGATATATAGCTTGATTTTTCAATGAACAATCTATGAGGGGAAAATACAGAGTTCAGAAATGCAGATAAAAAATTAAAATTCTTTATCAATTGCACAGTAATTTGGTTCCTAATGGGAATGAACTTAAGGCAGGCCGGGGAGAATGAGAATAGGGGATATTAAGAAATTACTTTTGGAGTTCCACTTTTGTACTCTTTAGCATATTAAAATCTGTAGCCCAGGTTAGGATATAGTAAAAGTATCCCACTGTTGAAGAAATTTTAAGCCTGTAGGATGCTACAGTTTATAACAGAGACAATAAAAGGAAATCAAGCTCAGTTACTAACCAGCTAGGCTTAACCTGCCACATTAATGGCCCAAGAGAAGATACCTGCCCACTTCTGAGCAAAAATACTATTTCCCTGCATAGCTACTTATCCACTGGTCAACATTCAGTAAAATTGAGAGCCAAAAATAGCAGGCAAAAGCCAATCATTGTCAAAAGGTAAAGCAATCAACAGAACTATAGTTAGAGATGAACCATATATTGGAATTATCAGACAGGGAGCTTAAAATAGTCATATTTAATATGTCAAATGAGCTCATGAAAAAGAGAAGCAACATACATAAGTGGATATGTATTTTCACTAGAGAAATTAAATTATAAGGAAAAGAAGAGGGGTTGAAGGAGGGGTAGAGGAATGGGAAAAAAAGAATTAAGATATACCATGTACAGGTACAAATTTCCCATGATGAATGTGATCATTATGTATACGTAAAATGTACCAAACAACTTAATAAAAATATATTTAGTGTATAACAAATTAAGCTCATCTTTGAAAAAATAAAAATGTGAAGAGACATGCTAGAAATAAAACATAAAATATAAAGAGTTTCTTTAACAGAATCAAACAGATTGGGCACAGATAGGGGAAGAATCAGTGAAATTAATATGATGCCAATATAAACTGAAACACAATAAGAATACAACAAATCAGGTGAGCACACGTAAGAACTCTGAGAGATCTATGCACACAAATTATCTAACATTTCATAATGGGAATCTCAGAAGGAAAAAAGAAAGGGCTGGAGAAGTATTTGAAAACATAATGACAGCATTTTCTAAGATTAATAAATGACAACAAATAGCAGATTCAAGATCCTAAGAGAGTCATGAGGAGGTTAAATATACAAACATACACCCATAAACATATTATAATTACACTGTTGAAAATCAAAGATAAGAAAACACTGAAGGCAGTCAGGGGCTGTTGGGAAGGCATACTTTATACACACAAAGATAAAAATTATATCAGATTTCTTGGAAACTATGCAATCCAGAAGACAATGGAGCAACATCTTTAAAGTATTAGAAAAAGAAATTGTTTCTAACATTTTTAAGTGTGATAATGATATGGTGCTTATATGATTTTTCTAAAGACCCCTTACATTTACAGATTCACACTGAACTATCCATGGATAACATCATAAACTAAGGCGGTTGCTTCACAATAATCAGGGAGGAGGTCTCCCCTTGTGGATAAGGATAGAGATAAAGCAAGATTAAACATGCATTGATGACGGCTAAAATTAGGTGACAGGCCCATGGAGATTCAATGTGATATTCTCTGCATTCTTATGCAGTTTTTTGAATTTTCATAATAGAACTATTTTCCAAAAAAGAACTATTTTAAGAAAGAAGAAATAAAATGGCCAGAAGAGACGAGTGTACCAGCACACATTCTAATAAGTATCTCTGACTTTTGTCTCCAAATAACACTTCCTCCAGCCTTTGATCCACAGGTGATCCTCAGAGTGAGGTCATAGAGCTGCCACCACCCTCCCCAGGAACGCAGCCCTGCAGAGCCTACCAGTGCCAAAGCTCTCTTCGCCACACAGAGAGCACCGTCCTGAGTCCATCAGGTTTGAGAAGAATCTCCATCCGGCTGGGGTCTCATAGACAGGGACCTTCATTGATTTGGCCACTCTGAAAAATGAAATTGAAGGCAACAGTCAGTTAATACACCTTGTTTGCTTTCTTCTCTCAGCACAGTAGGTAGTCTTCAAGATCCATTCATTTTCTAAATAGATTTCAGAACAACTAGGACAGTGTTGACAGTGTTCAGTGTGTCAAGCTGTAAGCTAGAGAATGATAGTCTATTCCAATGATTCTCCATGATATGGGAAATGCCAGTACGAGAAATATTCATCCATTTGTCTCTCTCCTGTAAATTTTTAATTTTTGTGAGGACATCAGAACCTAAATTAAGAATGTGTTTGAGTAAAAGCATTTGGACTACCATTTGACAGTATCTGCTAAAAATGGACATACCCATATCCTATGATCAAACAATTCGACTCCTAGAAAGTACTACTGACATGTAATAAACACTGAGGTATACTGCCTAAGTTCACCCCTAACATGTATGCACACACACACACTTCAGACATTTTGGGGCTGGAACACTCATTCTTCCAGCATCTAGGAATGTTGACAGCTGACAGCTCATAGTCGTGCTCCCATTCCTAGTTCAATCCACATCCAATGACTGGTTGATGAGAGATTTCAAGTCTCACTTCCACCCCAATTTGACCCAATCTATAGGGCCACTTCAGCTCCAGTGGTCTCACAGGTGTCTGAGGCCTTGTGACAGCAGCACAGTCTAACTTCTCTCAGTGCCTGATCATCTTTTCTCACTCTCTTGTAGGTTTTGGCTATAATTTAGAGCTGAGATATTGCTCAAAGATCCTCAGTTTGGCACTATTAGAAGGTAGTGAAAATCTTTAAGAGGTAGAACCCAATGGGAGTTCTCAGGTAATTGGGGACATGCCCTCAAAGGGGACCACAGAATGCCAGTTGCTTCCTCTTCTTCACTTCCCAGCCACCATGAGGTGAGCATCCTTCTCCACCACATTTCCAACAGGAAATGTTTCACCATAGGCCCAAAACAACAAGGCCAACTGACCATGGACTAAAACCTCCAAAGCCAAAATAAAACTCTCCTCCTTTTAAGTGCATTATCTCAGGTATTTTGTTACAATAATAGTGTTGTGGCTTATATTTAGATGTCCCCTAAGAGCCTCATGTACTCAGAGGCACAGGTTTTGGGAGGTGACTAGCTGTTAAGAAGTGGGGTGTGATTGGAGGTGGTCACTGAGGGCCCACCTTGGAAGGGTGTATCTCCCTCCCAGTTCCTCCCG
Source organism: Dasyprocta punctata (assembly GCA_004363535.1). Lineage (NCBI taxonomy): Eukaryota > Metazoa > Chordata > Mammalia > Rodentia > Dasyproctidae > Dasyprocta > Dasyprocta punctata. The sequence goes on along the minus strand of RJWM01014517.1, from coordinate 22,763 downwards.
TCTCTGTTTCCTGACCATCATGATGTGAATTAGCTCCACCCAGGGCCTTGCACCATGCTGCTTTCACGTTTAAGTCTGCCAAACAGGAACTGAAACTTCCGAAACCTAAACCAAAACAAACTGCTCTTCCTTTAAATTGTGGGCGTTGAGTATTTGTCTCAGTGATGAGAAAAGTGACTAAGACAAATAGAAAACTGACCCACACGGTGTTGATCCTGAAGGCAACTTTGATTTTGCAGGTACAAAGGAATAAATTTCCAGTTTTTTGCAGAGTTTTGTCCTGAGGAACCCAGCGTGTAATGTACTCAACAGAACATGAACATGATGTTTCACAAGAATGATCACAGAATCATAGTTCAGGATAATTGACACAATTCAAATAAACACCCAAAGTAGGATGGACAAGTAATTTGTGATTTATAATGCAGTCTCATAAATTCTATTGGTTCGTACAACTTGAGGGAATCTCACGAACATCGATTAAAAGAAATTGTTATGTCGGAGTCTGAAATGTCCACCCAAAACTCCTGTGTTGAAAACTTGGTCTCCAATGCAGCAGTATTTAGACCTGGGGCCTTTGGAAGATGACTGAGTTATGAGATATCCCCCATTCTCTTTCTTTCCCTTCACCTTTTTAGGCTACCATGAGATGAGCAAACCCATGTACCCCTCCCCATGATGTACTACCTCACCACAAGTTCAGAAACGAAGGAGTCAAATGACAATCGACTGAAAGCCAAAAAACCATAAGCCAAAATAAACTTTTTCCCCTTTTAGATTACATCTGTTTTCTCAGGTATTTTGTTACATAAATGGAATGATGACTAACACAGAAGTCAAAAATGAAGAGATACATGTTGTCTTATTCCATTTAGATAAAATTCATAGCCAGAATCAAACAGTGCTGTCAAAATTCAGGCTCAGAGACTCAGAACACTTAAGTATTTTTTTCAAAATTCTTCAGAGATAATAGGTAATACTACAACTTGGATCCAGGTCTGCTTAATTTCTGCTGATATTCCATTGACCCTGCTGTCTCTCCAAATGTCTTAGTGCTTCAAGATGGGCATTGATCTCAGGGCATGTTAGGGAATAAGCTCATATCACAGACACTGACCTGAAGACTTATCTTCCCCATGTGTGAAAAATGAAAGAGAAAAAACAGATGCCTACCAGTTGCAAGGTTTCCTCCTTAGAAGCCTATGAGTGAGAAAGGTAGGAAAAGAATCAGTGAGGGTCTTGGTACAAAAGAGAAAAAATGCATACAGGTTAAAGGACGCGCTATGGTAATGATTTCATTAGGTTTGGTTTGTGGCTGGCTAGAGGGAAAAAAGGTACCAAGAAACCTTTGACTTTTCATAAACACTTTCCTTACTATAACCCCTACACATGCATATGCTTAAGGAGTTGAAAAACTGTGTGATATTTTTTCAAGTTTGTTTTGAAAAGTAGCAACTTTAGGATGGTAAGTGAGACTTCAAATTTTTCCATCCTACCTCTTTTCAATGGTTAAATACAGGTAGACCATCATGCTCATATTTTGGTAGAAACAAATAAGAGAAACTCTCCCCAAACTGAAGAACAAAGGTAAATTTTCAGATCCATGAACTTTATAGTCATAAGCTCAAGGAAGGAGGAATAAATCGCATAGCAGGCTTCTAGGGGCATCACATAGAAAAGCTGGATCAAAATTAATTCACAGATGTGAACACATATGATTACCGAATAGAGCTATAGCATGGGGTCAGAGGTGAGGGTGAGCAGGAGGGTAGAGGGTGTGTGGACATATATTCTCTGATCAAAATACTCTCGTGGGTCCAGAGCACAGTTGGAAGGAGTGACGGGAGGGGAAAGGATTTCCCTCGTTCCCACCCTTCCCAATTAATCATTGTCAGAAGGTCATCGAGCTGAAGGCCGTAGTTAGGTTTTGAAGGACCGGATACTTTTATAACTATGAGCCACAGTTGTAGCTATGCAAACTAAGATAACAATATGGGTAATTAAATACCAGGATCCTGAGCATGAGCTGATTATGTCCTAGGGTCAGAAAGGAATTCCCCTCCCTCCTCCCTCTCCTGAACTTGGGATTCATTCCAAATACAGCATTCAGCAGATACCATGCCTTAGAATGGTTTTTGGCAGTAAGCCCCTGTTGCCTCTAAAATTCTCTAATACAAAACTGAGGACAAAGCTGTGCATGCTGAGGGTCTGAACTCCTCGCCCTGACAGCTGCCACCAGTTGCTGGAGACAAACACAAGCACTCACTTCCTAGGAAAGGACAGAATACAAAGGAAAAAGAAGAAAATTCATCCAGACCACATTTATGCTGCAAGGGAGAAGGAGCCCTAGGAGCCAAAGGAACTTGCTGGATGTAGAGTCCTCACTCTGGACTTTAAAACCTCAGCAATGTGACTTCAAGATGGAAATAATCTCAGCCTCTCTTGCAACAGTTTCTCCTGCACTACTCCTGTGTTCTGGGCTCTGAATAAACTGAGATCTTCCCTATTTCCAAGTATGCTCTGCACTGTGCTCTTGTTGTGTACACTAAGGTATTTATGCTGTTCACTTTGCCTAGAGCAACTGTCCTTTTCCAGCTTCTGTTTTAACTATCTCAAATGATCTGACATCATAAAGCCGGTCTTGGTCCATTTTGTGGTACATTAATGGAATACTTGAGATAGGCAATCACAAAGAAGAGAAACTTATTTCTTATAGTCCTGGAGGCTGCGACATGAAACATCAAGGTTCCAGCATTTGTTCTGCTGAAAGCCTTCTTGTTTTATCTTCACAGGGCAGAAGATGGAAAGGCAAGCAAGTCAAATGCTACATAAAGCTTCGTTTATAAGGGTCCTAATTCCAATAGCTGAGAAGGTGCTCTTATGCCTTAATCGCCTATTAAAGGTCCTCCCTCTTCATCCTATAAGTGGTGACACCTGAATTTAGGAAGGGCTTAAGTTTCAACATAAATTTCAGGAGGACCCAAAACACTCACACATAGCAAAGCTTGTGGCAAAAAATTCCAGGTGGTCAACAATCCCACCCCATCTTCTCGGATATAGAGCTGGACTACATTTCCCAGCCTCTCCTGTAGTTAGCTGCAGCCATGTGACTGAGTTCTGGACAATGGAAGACCTTTTCCAGATTGTGTTATAAAACTTCCCGTAGTCCATGCTGTTTCTTTTTTTTATGGCCTTGATGTGGACAGAATCTTAGAAGCTAAGTGTTGAAGATGACTGACATAGAAGGCAGACAGATCTGGATATCTGAATCATCATTTGGAGCAGAGTCAACAATAGTCACAAAAACATGTCTTTAATATTGGTGCTTGAGAAATAAACTTACTCTGTGTTTGAGCCTTATGCATCTTGGGGATGGTTTTGAAATGGCAATTACCTTACCTGACAAATAGGATCCTTCCTTGTTACTGTTCTTAATTGAACATGACCCTTCCTGCCACTAAGATTCATATCTCTCAGTATGAGACTTCATTTCACTCTGTTGAACCCCTCTTCCTCTCTCCACACATAGACACTATTACCACCACCAATATGCTAGAGGCTCTTTGCATTTTGTATATCTAAATGGCTCTTTCAAAATCTTAGATCATATAATACCTTGCCAGATGCCATCAATAAATGCTGAATGATTTAAATAGACTACTGTTTAAGAAGTGCTGCCACATATCAGGGAGCTAACTGTATTTATTTTATGTTCTTTTCTCCATGTAGCTTCCTTAACAACATAACAAGTCATTTCTGCATGTCTCACTTAAATTGATCATTTTGAGAAAACATGATTTTTGTAGGCATTAATTAGAAGGGCTATTAGGTTGAGACAAAGGCATGTTTTTGAAAAGAAAATCTTATAAAACTAGTGCAGTAAGTCAATGAAAGTCAAATATTTGAGAAGCAGAAGGACACATTATTTCTATTTTACCATATTACCAGTCTAATGATCTCCCTAATCCTGGGTGATCAATAGGATAATACATAGAAAAGCACTCTAAATTATCTTGAAACTCACTTAGCATAGGAATTCTGGTATATCCAGCATCCTGCACAGTGCATGCCTATGGTGAGTATTAAGATATTTTTTACTCCAAAACACTGCATCATTATGGGTGATAAAAGTATGTCTTGCTAATATCGTATTACCAGCTCTTTTAACTTGCAAGAAAATAATCAAATGAACAATAACTGATCACATCAGGTGCACAAGGCATACCCAACTGCTTTTGGAATTCTACTTCAAGGAAGTTTGATAGATTTAAAGAGGTCAAGATTCAGGTCCCTCTTTCTTTGTTTCGTCTTCAGGTATCTTGGTTTTCTTAAGAGCTGCAAAGGGCCTATGGCAGAGTTTGTGAAACTGGGGCATGCACACTGTAGTGGGCTGTTTGTATCACTGAAAGCTCTAAAAAGTTTACCATCACTAGTCTAAAATGTTTGTCATCACTGCCCTATTTTCTATGTGCTGAATTCTTAGTCCCCCCTTTAAAAAGCCCTCTCAGTTTAGAAGACATTTATATCACACATATCCAATAATACCTTGTGCACTTTATATTTTAAAAACATCTATAAATCAAATATTTTAAATGTCAGACAATGTTTATGCATATCCAAATGACCAATTAGTGTATGAAAAGATATTCAACACCATTAAGTATATGGCAACTGTACATTACAACCACAATGAGATATCACTAAGAATCCACAATCCTAGTGGAAAAAGCTGCTATTTATAAGTGCTGATGAAGACAGGGAATTCTCCTGTACAGCTACAGGATGTAAATGAGCACTGATTATAGCATATTTACTCCATGTGGTATATTCCCACAACACTGTATTACAGAACAACAAAAACGAACATAGTTCCACTATGTGGAACAATATAAATAAACATCACAAACATGACACTGAACAAAAGAAATCAGACATGGAGGAATATACACTGTATGATTTCATTTAGATATAGTGCAGAATGGGTGAAACTGGTCACTGGTAATAGAATTCAGGATAATGGGTATCTCTGGGGAGGAGGGACAAAGTAGTGGTCAGAATGGGCAAGAAGGAAGTCAGGGATGCCGTAGAGGGGTGTTTATCCCAATAATAGTAAATGGACACATTCATTTTGCAAAAATTCCTTGAGATTTACACTTAGGAGTTGTGCCTTTTTGTATGTACATTATATTTCAATTAAAAAGTTCATTCAAAAGAAAACTCCCCCTGGAGTATTTATGCATGTTTGAATTAGCAATGTTTATATAATCCCGAGAAACAGATCACTTAAGATGAGTTTAATAGCATCCTGATATGCTGGTTAATGTCTAACAGACATTTAACAAAACTGGCCTCAAATTACTTCTTCAATATTTTCACATTGATGAGTTCACTCCCAGATCCCCTCTTTGATGTCTTGCACTGCTGGCTAGGATTGCTTTCCGGTAAGAGGTTTACATGAACTTGTACTTTAAAAGACTTTTTGAGGAAGCCTGTCCAGCTCATAAATATGCATGAAGAAGAGTGCAGCTAACCTGGTTTTCTGAAGGCAATTTTTTTTTAAATGTGTGGTACTGGGGATTGAACTCACAACCTCATATGCTAGCCAAGCATTCCACTATAAGCTACACCCTCCTCCCCTCTAATAGTAATCTGAAAATCGATTCTTAAACCAATTTTGGGGGGTTGAACAATTTACACTTTCAGTTGAAATAAAATAAATCAAGGAACAATCAAAATAAGATTACTACAAAGCTTTGTCAATCACATATAAATTTAAACAAATTGGTACTTTGTCCTTGACTCACATAATACATGTCTTCCTTGCCTGTTTTAGCAGAGAGGTTGTAATGATCAAACAGGACAGATCATAATGAAAAGAAAACGTTTGGACAACTTCAGAATGGCCTACAGAGTTACAATAGTATCATTACTCTCAGTATTTATCTTTCACTTAATCCAGAGGGAATGAGATATTTCGTCTACAGAACGTTTAAAGGGAAAAGCAAGGATAACTGTATGTCTCATGTCCCCTCTAGACTTCTATATGTTTTCTAATTGCAACACAAATGTGGACCCTAAACCCAAGGAACTTTGCTGGCTTCCCCAGTCAGTGGTGGCAAACCTATGGCATGCGAGTCACAGCTGACTGTTTATCATCACTGAAAGTTCTAAAAAGTTTGCCATCATGGACTAGATACTTCAGCACGTCCATTTTAGGTAGATGTCATGAGAGTAAACAGAGGACCTGTCCCAATCAGACTTCAAATTTTATCAGGCAACATAAGGCAGGCAGATTTCTAAAGATTCTGACTTTAATTGAAAGAAAAAAAAATAAACTTGGTTTGGGGAAATTGACAAAGATCCAACAGAAAAATACATATAATTGAAATAACCACAGATCTACATTCTTAAACTAGCAAATTACCTAGAACCCTATATATGGGGAATTAAGTCTCTGCGTTTACAGTCTTGGTGTTTGAGCACTTTGATGTAAATCCTTCCTGGTTCTGATTACTTTAAAAGAAAACTGCTCGGGGGCTGGGGCTGGAAAATGTTAAGTTCCAAGTCCTCCAGTTAAATGAGCTGAGAGATAGTCAAGACAATTGTCCTCTGTCCTTCAGATTCCTGAGAAGTTGGGCTCCAAATTGGAAAAATAAATCAACCTCTTATCATTTTGCTTTGTTTTGCTTCGTGTTTCCTGACATCTGCAGACCTTTTATAGAAGTTTTAAAAGAGTGTATATCATACCACGAGAAAACAAAGAATCAACCCATTTACTTCTATTTACTGAAAATGGTCAGAAATTACACAAGCGCTAATGCAAGAGATAAAACATTTCGATTCAACAAAAACTTTTTATGTTTTACCAAATATTTTTTGCTTATATCTCTTCTAAATTCTGTTAGTCTGGATAGAATTCTAGAAATCTTATGGTGCCTGTGCCTTAAGACAAGAGGGAAGGGACAACTAGGCATTGCACAGTAAATGAATACACAGCAACTGTAAATAGATACTCCCTGCAAAGGAAGAACAAAGACCAGAAAACAATAGTATTTGCATAATGCTGCCTTGCTGTTTTATGGGTAACAGAGCAGCTCTGCGAAGCAGAAGTACATAATGGAACATCACTGCAGCATCGGTTTTCCCATAGAAAACATCTGGTTCTTGCTCTGGTGTTTCAGGCGAGTCAGTCTGCACAGGGACATGGGAAGCTTCAGTGTCTGTCCCCAGTGCCAAGTCTACTTCGACCTAAAATCATTCATTTTAACCTTTTTTGCCTAAAAAATATGAGAGTATTAGCAATCCACTCCCTTGGGTAGACTATGGGATGCTACTGAAAGGAAAAGGAAAGAAAAATGGATGAATATTCCATAAGTTTGGGTCTATGTATAAGGAAAAATTGATGTTCATTTATTTTGAAAATCACAAGAATTTTCATTTGTCAAAGTCACTTAAAAAGAGACAATGCACAGATCAAGAGAAGATACTTGAAATGTATACAACTGCAGGTCTCATAGTCAACTTAAATAAAGACATGTAAACCTATGAGAAAAACACAAATGGTCTAAGCAGTTCACAGAGGAGGAAGACCGTTCAGTCAGTCTGAAAATATACAGTAAATCAAGGAAATGAAAACAAAACAACAGGCAGATATAATGTCACATCCATTCCTCTAGTAAAAAGAAAGGATGGAGGGGAAGAAAGAAGGAGAAAAGAAAAATCTAACAGTTCCAACTGTTGTTAGGAATGTCATGTGAAAACTGAAACTACAACACTGGCAGCAGGATTATAAATTGGTGTGCTCATTTTATAGTTATTTGATAATTTTTAATAGACTTGATCATGTCCTATGAATTAGGAAGCCCACTCTAGGTATATTCACAATAAACTGTAATTCAACAATGTCTGTGACACCACTATTTGTGAAAGAGAAATGAAGCAAAATCAAAAGCAGCCTCATGATCCATAAGTAGAAGAACAAACAAGTTTTACCTTATTCATACAGTGGCAAATAAATAGCCACATTTCAAGGGCATCAAAGCATAGACTACAAAAGAGCCACAAAGAAGAAAATTTTCAATTGTGTACTTTGTTATGCAGCATTATCTTGAACCCTTGCTATTTCATCTCCAGTTTCTCATTTAATAGCCCAAGCTGAAAGCCTAGTAGGATATTACTTCCCCTCTCTACTAACAGACTTCAGATATTGCATCTCTAAAGAATTAATGGGACTAAAGGAAGAGGTACAACACCATCTGGCCTAACATCATCTGGCTTAGAGAAGCAAGCAGGACCCACTAATGCCAGCAGAGCAAGACGGGAACTTGGAAGATCTCCTCTGTCCCACTGCTGTGCCTCTCAAAGTAGAAAGCAAGTCCATGCATGCTAGTTGTAGCCAGCTGTACTTAATTAGCCTAGACTTTGTCTGGGATTCTTAGTACTTTTCACTTACATAGATAGAACTCACCCATTCTTCATTTCTTTTTTAAAATTAAGAGATAGTGTTTCTATTCTGCACACCAGAAACACCTCCCTTCCCTTTTCTCCTGATAATCTGTCTACCAACATTACAGACAAGCATGTGCCAGTCCTGTATAAGATTCCCAAGACCCCCTTTCATCTCTCTTTAGGGAGATCCTGTTTCTTCAACATTAAGGAGCCTGACGATTTCTCAGGGTCCAAACTCACCAGTTTAGAGGAAGTGATGCTCTTAGTAGGGCCACATGCAAACCTTCGAGTTCCCTGGAGTTCCCTCTGGGAATACGAGTGGCAACTATCTGTGCTGGCTTTGAAGTGTGGTGGATGAATTACTCATTTCATCTGTCCTTGGCTTTCATCATGGAATGCTGAGCTGCATCCCTAATGGATGGCCCAGGCTGCTGTTCCCCTCAAAGACAGATCAACTCACCAGCCAGCTATGTCTCCAAGTGCTGAGAAAATTAGTGTGTATCAGGCAACATTCAGGCAGTCACCCTACCTAAAATGTGCCACATCCAACATCACACTTGTCTTTCCAGGATGTCCTTTTGTCCCTCAGGATTGGGTTGAACTTTATTGCAAGAATAAGGAAAGACCATGCCATATTAACTCTGTTCTAACATCAATTTATCTTTTCAAAAAACATTTCAGTTTAATGACTCAGTTATGAAAAAGGGGACTATTGAAAAATTTGAGACCCTTTTGCAGAAACTTGGTTTTACAGCAGAAGATAAAGCTGAGTGGACATAAAGGGTATGTAAACACACATCACCTGAGGAATCAAGTCCAAAGAGTTTAGCAAGGAGAAAGGTGGGGTCCTGCATCTCCATCCAACTCCAACCCTTCATGGGTGTGTGCTCTTAGCCAAGTTACTTAATCTCAGCAAACCCAGCTCTTTCACTGGAAATATGGAATAACAATCTATCTCCTTACTCATTGAGGACCAAGTGAGATGATGCCAGGGAACACCTGAAGTCCCAGAGCATTCCAAAGACATCAGCAATAGTTCAAAGGACCATTACCTCTCCCTTTGCTGCTTTCTGTCTCTCACTCTCTTCGGCCATAACACACTGTTCTTCACATGGAGCCTCCTTGAACCACCAGGCAACTTCAGATCTATACATGTATCATTAACGTAGCTGGAGATATACTTTGTTCAAGTGAGGGTCCCAACAAGAGGAGATGTTACACTCCATTGGAGGAATTGGAATAATATTCAATACAGGAACTATTTAGCGTGTGTGTATAGAGGAAAGAAAAAGTTCAATGGATCAACCAGGACCCCCAGGCAAGCACCATCAGGGCTCCCAATCCCCCATTCTGAGATCTATTACTGGAATCCTAAGACAACTATGTGAACAGCTGCCTGACAGCAGCCCTGACCTTTGGAAGAAGCATATAGCTAACTTATGGAAATCCCACAGGGAGAGAAACAAATACCTGACTGAATTCTCTTCCCTCCGGTTATCCCAGTGCTCTCAGCTACTCATACTCAACTAAAACTTGGAGCAAAGGGGAGCAGAGTTTTAGTCCATGGAAATCATTTTACAGGCCAGAGGACTGGGAGCGGGATACCAACAGGACCCTCAAAACAAATGGAAGACAACAGAACATTCATCATCTACTCCGCCACTGGACTCAGGCTACTTTCTTACTCTCCAGGTGAATCTGGCCAGTCCCTTCTCCATGCTGCCCCAGCAAACCTCAGTTCATAGGAACTCAGCATAGCATACTGTATTTGGTGCTGTGACAGCTGATTCCCTCTCCAGTCCGGGAGGCCCCAAGGTCAAGGACTCTGCCTGGCACAGACTAAGTGCTTAAAGACATATTTTCGTATCCTGCAAATAGCACAAGATTCATTAGAAGATGGACTCATCCTATATGGATGTGAAACATGATTTAAATTCTTGAACTTGACCCTTAAAATACCACTGGGAACAGATACATGAGATGATTGAAAGTTTAGCACAAAATGAAGTGGTGGTGGATGAATTCCAAAGAAGCTTGAGAAAGAAGCTGGAAGGGAACTCCAGGAAGCAAAGATGTTCTTCCTGTGAATTGCAAGAAGTTCTGAGCTGAGCAGAGAAGGGCAGCCCAATCTTAGGGCCCTCCTGAAGAGTCCATCCAGGGCCATACTGCCAGCAGGTGTGGTTGATAGCAAGGTTCTTGGAATCTTAGTGACCTATGTTACCTTCCCCCTATTTGGCTCTGGGGTTCAAAGCCCAGGGAGGTGGCAGGGAGGTTGAAGGTGGGAAAAGTAGCTCTGTGTAGTTGGAGTGACCCTGTTGGTTGCAACCAAGACAGATCATCTCTCAGAGGGCCCAGTCATCTCCAGGGAACAGGAATCAAACATGCTAGCAAGAACACACAGTTCTTAAGCTTAATTGGAGAAGCAGATGCTCTCTAGGGAATAAGAAGGTCACTCAATAGCCTGTTCCTCTTCTCTGGAAACACAGGCAAGGCATTGTTGATCTGTGTGGTTCCATTCCATGCGTAGGCCCATGTAAGCTTAAGAGAAACCTCAGGGCAAGGGAAGCATAGTGAGTTTTGTTTCATTTTTGTTGTTGCTTGCAGCACTAGGGACTGAACCCAGGGCCTCATGCATGCGAGATAAGCACTCTACCACTGAGCCATGCCCCAAACCCTATGGGAGCATTTGCTTTAGGAACTGACTTTCAAAACACAGCAAGTCAGCTAATGGGACAAGTCCAAAAGGAGGGTTGAAGAACAAACACAAGATATCATGGCCTCTGTCTCTAAGACCTGCTACAGGGGCTCCTTCTAGTGTGTGTGGATTAAGAAATCCCCATAGGTCAAGATCCCACAGCCTCTAGAGAAGAGATGAAAAGGATAAATGAAGCATGAAGGCAGTGCTGTCTGTGGCCACTATCCCCAACTTGTGCTTTGTGTTCAACCTACCCTATAGCGACACTTTGGATGTTGTGTGTGTGTGTGTGTGTGTGTGTGTACTGGGGATCTAACTCATGACTTCACACTTGCCAGGCAGGTGCTTATGCTGCTGAGCTAAATCCCTGGCCTGACACTTTGGACTTTGAATGCTCCAAACACCCATATGTTAAAGGCTCAGTCTATGGCTTATGTCATGATTAGGAAGTGGTGAAACCTTGAAGAGGACACTGGGACCCTGGCTCACTCTTTGTTCTCTTTTGCTGCCTGGCAACAGTGAGGTGAACAAGCCTCCTCCATCCCACACTTCTGCCATGCTGTATTGTGCTACTGCTATCCTAGTAACAAGGCCAAAGCATAAGTCAACGGCCATGGACTGACCCCTCTGATACTGTGAGCCAAAATAAATCTTTCCTCATTGTAAGTTGATTGTCTTGGGCATTTGTTACAATAATAGAAAGCTGACTAACACATTCTTCTTCAAGACAATAATTTCCACCTATCCCAAAGTATTGCAACATGCTGAGTTCCTAAGAACTAAACATGTTTGTGTTATCTGCTGAAATATTATCATGATAAATACTTAAATGCAGGATGTCCTCCATGTAAATATTGACCCCCTGGTATGTAGTGCCCCTACACAGTACACATCCTGTGCAACTGCATACAGCAGCTCTTCTTTGGCCTTATCTGAATTCAAAGCAGAAACAACTGCTCTCAAATTCCTTCAGAACACACCTGGAACACACAATGAATTACACTCTATGGGAGGGTCATACAACGGAGGGGGAATCTAAAAGCCTTTTTCTGCATTTCAACTATTGAAGATACAACTTTCAATGGCACATTTCATTTTTCTCCAACCATGTGCCTTGCATAAAAGCACTGGGTTTCCTGTATATCTGTGTGTGTGTATGTGTGTGTATGTGTGTGTGTCTCTACCCCAAATCATACATCAACATTTCACATAAAAATCTTTACTTTTTGCTCCAAAAATATTTTGAAAGGATTTTTATTATTTTGCTTTTGAAATGATGAGCCTCTAAGTCTCATTTAATTAACCATTGGCAATGATCCTTCATCCATCATGCAGATTTGAGAATCCTTTCAAAATGAGAAAATGTGTCCTACAAATTATTTTCAAGTGTTACGATGATTTCTAGAATACTAAATTCAATAATAAAGCAACACATTGCATTTATGCCAGTATGAGATAAATGGTTCTGGTGTATCAGTGAAGCATGGGAGTGAGGAGTAAGTATGTGTATGCAAGGACAAGGGAGAAGGGCATATCTCTTGTAAGAACTTTAGGTTATCTCTTATGCAATAAAGTTTCAGGGAAAATGTTGCATTTTATCCTTCACTGTTCCCACAACATTCTGAATAGCCTATACTTATTTAGGGAAGTTCTATAAACTTATTTCTGAACATTCCATCCCAGAAGCCTCTCAGCCAATGCTTGTTTCCTCTGCCAATATCTAGTGTAGTTTTAATTATGCCCATCTGGAAGTCTGGAATATCAGATACAGATACATGCACGCTTGCACCCCAACCTAGCACCGAGATATTGACTGAGTTTCTCAAAAAGCTCAAAACAATGTTTCAAGGGTCAGAAGAATAAATGATCATTCCTTTGTAACATATTTTCTAGCTGGATGAAATACGATAGCTGGGTGTCGCCCCCCCCATGAAACCAAATGTACATTTCCAATCCAAATAAAAGCAGCAAATTGACTTCATATGATGTAAACCTTTGTTAAACTTACAGTAAGATTACATATATGTATGACATCCCCAGATGGTGGCCGTCAAGCACTCAACCAGAACACAAGCTTGGACAAGCTTTCCTCTTTTTGTTAAACTGGAAAATATTCCTAGATTGGGGAACTGGTAGTGCTTAAACACTGGTTTCTGGGAAGAAGCCAATGCGTCACAAACTTTCCAGATAATGATCACCTGAGAAGCTAAAAAAAAAAAAAAAATGCAAATTCCTGGGCCTCTCTGCTGGGACACTCTTAGTAGCACCTCATTAGAACCCAAGTGTCTATACTTATAACAAGCAGGATTTCTTATTTCTGGAGGTTCTTCTCCCTAGGAAATTTATCAAACACTGAGTTAAAATAAATTACACTAGTCCTTCTACCCCCTTATCCAGAAAATGTGTCCAAAGACCCCCAGAAGACGCTTGAAACATCAGGAAGTACTATACCCTATACATACAGTGTACTGTGTTTTTCCCTATGTATACATATGTTTGACAAAGTTTAATTTATAAATTAGGTATAATAGAGAATAACAGTAACTAAAAAATAATTTTGACAATCAAGATTGAACAATCAGTTATAAAAATGGAGCGGTCGAGTCTAAGCGTAAAATAGAACTGTAGCAATCAAACATCACTATTCTTGTGTGTGAGGACATTGTTCAGTAAAATAAGGGTTACTTGAACATATACACACTGTGATATCCCTATGGTTGATCTGATAACTGAGATGGTAACAAATGGGAAGGTAGCATATACACCATAGAAAAAGATTTACATTCCAGGTAGGACACAGAAAGATGGAACGAAATTTGATCACACTACTCAAAACAACGCACACTTTAAAATTTACAAATTGTTTATTTCTGCAAACTGCAGATAAAGGGGGCCTATCATGCATGCAAATGACACTGTAGAAAGGAACAGTTAGTGCTTATATCGTTTGATCAATCTTACATACCTGTATCTGATAATCTGAGCAACTATTCCGAAGATAACATGCAATATAATAGCCATTGTTAATTTCCTATCTTGTTTTGAAATTCTGTATCATCTTTATTATTTTTACTCTCTTCAAAATAACATTTAAAAAAATTTTTAAACTTATTCAACAGTATACATATGTCCATAATTTTAGTCACTGAACTTTGACATACATGTTGCACAATGTGTAAGAAAACCTCAGAGGCTATTAGCTTATTGGGTGTTAAGCATAGGTGCTGCCACAGAAGGTAACATATGAGAATGTGGAGTATGCTAGCCAAGCCTGGCAAACTGACATCCTCAGCTTGGTGTCCATACATGTGGGCAGGCAGGGCAACTGTCCTCCCCAACCTACATACCCCATAACATAAATATCTCACTGGTTTTGAAATCTACAGCCTAAATTCAAAGCCCAGCTATTATGCTATTTTTCCTGGTACCCTCCAAGACCAGTCACTACCCTCTGTTAGCCTGAGCTAAGAGGAAGACTCAATAATACATGTTGCTCCGAGGAGTTGGTGTTCCTTCTGTGCTGATCTCCGACCTAATCCTTGAGGGAGATATGAAGCACTATGACAAAGTTTTTTGTGTGTGTGTGGAGGAGGGGTGCCCTGGGAATCAAACTCAGGATCTCACGCTTGCCATGACAGGAGCTTTGACTTCTTGGGGGCTAAAGCCTGACTTCAAGGACTGGGGGTATGGCTCAGTGGTCAAGCACTTGCCCAGCATGCAAACCTACTACCTTACAAACAAACTACAAAGCAAAACAAAACAAAACAAAATCTGGCTTCAAATTCTGATTCCACCATCTTTTCACTACATTCATAAGCCTAGGAGCATATGTCTGCATATTTCTGAGACACAGCACAGTGAAGGGTAGAGGTTATGACCTACAGTATCATCAACACATCCAAAACACAGCTATGGTTTGGCCAGGGAAACCTTCACTGTGACTGGGGAAATGGCGAATCTTGAGGGCTTCACAGAAAAGTGACCAACACTCAGTGACTGCAAGAAAACAGGGCCATCAGTAGCACTGTATTTGAGAGATAATGACCTGTGGGACCAGGACATGATCTTAACCCACTCCTCACTAGCCATGCTAACTGAGCCTACCTGTATCCCTGTAAGGTGCTCTGTGACAGCTAAAAGACTCTGATGTTGGGGACCCCAGCAAAGGGCACTCCTAGTAGAACTTGGCATTGAAGGGAAGGTCTATCCTCCCTCGAGGAAATGCTCCCCAAGTTTAACTTCCAATGACTCCAAAGGGTTGCAATTATCAGACAGACATGCTCTTTACCCTGTATAATTCAGTAATAGCATACCCTCACTTCAACAAGCTGACTCTTAATTACCCACTGAGTCTCAGCTCCTGGGCAGTGAGCTGCCCAGGAGCTGACTGCTAAAGGCTGGAGGTCTACATCACCCCCAATTCCTTTGTTAAATCCTTGCCCACCCATAACCCAATATGATGGAGATGGGGTTTTAGGAGGTGATTAGGTCATGGTTAGAGCCCTTCACGACTGGGACTAACACCATTACGAAAGAAGACCCAGAGGGCTGCCGCATCCCTCCACCATGTAGGACACAGAAAAAGCAGCCATCTGTGAGCCAGGAAGCAGACCCTCATCACAAGCTGAATCTGCTAGCACCTTCATTTGTGCTTTACTGCCTCTAGAAGGGTAAGAACTACATTTCTGTTTTCTGTAAGCCACACAGTCTGGTGTGCTTCATCACAGAGACACCCAGAATGGGAGAAGGTCCCACCTGAGTTCTTCCAGGAGACTTGAGCACCCTCCCACTGTGCCCCTTCTGGCTGTCTCACAGCACCAGGAAGCTCCCTATCATAGCTCCATTCAACTCTGTGGTCTTTGTGTATCTCCTGCAGCTTCAGGAGAGGGGCTCTTTCTCTGAACATCAACTCCGAGCACAGGGCCCGGCTCTGAACAGATGCTTGAGGGATGTCTATTGATTAAACAATGACCCCTAAGCTACATTCCAATAGATGAACTGTAGACCTAAGAAGGCCCCTCAGAAATCCCAGAGTGGGGAGATTCTAATCCACAGAGCCCACTTACTTTGAGAATGACTGCAGTACCAAGAGTTACTGCTGGTGAAGTGAGCCATGCCTAGAACAGAAAAACAGCTTGAGAAACCCTGACCTGAGGTGGAAGAAAAGGAAGGTGACAGCCTGTTCAGAGGGAGAAGGGGGGACTGTCAAGGGTGAGGTCCCAAGGTTAAAGAACGCATGTGTGCACAACATCAGCAACAACAGGCAGTATGGAGCAGAGCAGAGAGTGCAAGAGTGTAAGAGAGTTGCCTGCGCCTTTATTGCATAATTCCTATACAGGTTGTTATCTCACATTTACATTCCTGCGTGGCACTGTAACTAGCACATGTGTGCTTACCTGTGCTAAGTCATGGTTACATAACTGTGTCTTATTGTGCACCTGCGTTAGACAAGTGGGGTCACGTCCTCAGGTGTGCTTAGATGCCTCTGAGCTTTGAAGCAATCTGAGTGGCTGCCCACAGAAGGTCTCTTCTGACCAGTATGGGTTGTCAGTGAAGGCGCCTGAGGCTAGATGGAAACCTCAGGGTGGCAACAGGCTTCTTTCTGACAAGGTGTGTGTGTTCCGCAGAAAGCCACACCCAGACTTCCCTGTGCACCTCCCCATACAGCCGCTTGGCCCAGATGACCCAGTTACCTGGTCCTGGGGCAGTCTCATGGCTGCTGTACCTGTCCTGAGACATGTGTCACATTTCTGTCATTTTAGCCTATCCTGCGGGACTTTTGTTTACTGGGGAATGCAGCTCACAGGTGGATTTCAAGGATAAAAGCGAGTTTAGGATTAAATATGGCTGGAGAAAGCAAGCTATCTGCCTACCAGCAGAAGCACCTCCTCTTCTTGAAGCCCCTTGTTCTCATCCATCTCCTCCATCTCAAGGAATAAACCATAGTTTATTTCAGTGAAATCTCTGTAGGTTTGTGATAAATCATTTCTTTGTCCTTTATATAACTAATTTTTTTTTTTTTTTTGCCCTGAGCGACCACAATGTCTGGATTTAAATAACTATCAACAGCAGATTATAAAATTAAAGTATCAAGAAATTGAATAGTTTGTCCCATGGCATGAGCTGCTGAATAGCCAGGTGGGAAATCAAGCCCTAACCTGCCTGTTCCCGTCTCTGTAGTGAATCATGCCAACATATTCTTCAGAGACTCTAAGAATATTTCTGGATGTTTTGCATTTAAAGAAAATCTGTTTATAAAACCTGTGCTAACTGTAACAGTGGAGTTATAGGAAATGCTTGCCACAAAAATAAAACTATAGCTCTCTTGTGGCAGTAATAAGTAGTTACATTAGCAGCTTGTGTTCATTTACTATGTGCTTAGTACTGTGCTAGTCACTTTGAATATATTTTATGACACTTATCTTTTCCATATTTAATTGAGAACACTGAATCTCAGGAGGTCACGTGACTTGTCCAAGATCTCAGAGCCAGGAAGAGAAAGTTCTATGGTTCAAAGTAGCTATCCCCAAACTTGAGACCTCAGAGGTCACCTTGTTGCAGCCACCATAATAATTCCTAACAGAGAGGGGAGTGCCCAGATCAGGATGTAGAATTTGTGTAGTTTTCATTAAAAGTCAGCCAAGCTGTGAGATGAATCTCTAGTGAAAACTAAGATGCGGACTGCAATTAGCAGTTATCGTGGTCTCCAAGATTGTCCTCCCTTGAGCTCGGAGCCAGCAACCCTCTGTGATTTATGTTTCAAAGTTACACAGAGCTTGCAGGCACCAACTTTGCAGTAGCAAAGAAAATGGATGGACTGCCTTGGGATGATTTGTCTGCACACACCAAGTTTCCTTAAAAGGCCTTGAGTGTATATACAGCTCTGACATGAGGGCAAAACTAAACCACAGCTGGGCCTCTCTTCCCCCTTATATGGTTAAGTATTACGATGCCATCCTCTGTTCTAATTTATGAAGCAAACAAGTAGAGGAATGTCGATCAGGAGATGTGGGGATGTTTTACCAGAGACAAGAAATAAAGCTCATCTTGCTGGCAAATGACTTACAAGACCAATTGGAACAGAATGCATACTTGCTGAGTTTTTTTTTTAAACTATGAGGAATAAACACTTGTTCCTCTCCTGAATATGAACATTTCATGGAACCAAAGAGTATGCAGAGCTCCTCCCAAGTACTAGAGCAAGTGAAAAAGCAAGAATAAAAATGTTTAGGCTTTATTCTTCATAAATTTATTCCTCTCCCAACCTTATCTTTATTTCCTCATCACCCCCCACACATACACACACACATACACACTGCATGATCAAAAAATTTAAAATACAGCAACGAAATTTTAAAAATTCATCATAGTAAAAGACACTTTGCCATTAACCCCCTCAACCTACTCCCCCTACCTTTAAGCACACTATCCTATCATCCTTGCCACTTTCTGAAGCAGTTCTGGAAACCTCCTTTCCTGAGTATCTTTAGTCATACTGTTGTGTTTGCCTCAATGTCCTAAACTGAGTCAAAACACTTATCTCTCACAGTCATTTTGACTTTGGGAAAAAGTCAGAGGTCACATAGCACCAGATCTGATACTGTGGATGAGGAAACATTGTAATGTTTTTATGTATTTGACAAAAATTGCCCTCCTGGAAGTGATACGTGACATGAAGCATTGTCATGAAGGAAAATGAAACCAGTTGCCCATTTCTCAGGTTATTCTCTATGCACATCAGTTCTGAAACACTCTAATAAGCCCTTATAATATTCATAGTTCTCTGTAGTGTTCCTGGGAATATACTCAGTTCACATAATTCCATCAAGGTGATAAAACATAGTGAACATCACCTTGATGTTGGATTTCAACTGATGTAGAACTGGTTGATCTCCACTGAGAACTCTGAACCTTGATTTTAGGACAATAACCATAGATGCGAGGTTCATTTTCATTGTGAAATTTCTTAAAAAGCTAAAATCTGAAGCCGCATAATCACACAACTCCGATGAAATGCATTGTTTGTGTGATCTGTAATTTAAGGCATATTTTAAAACACACCTCCGCTCAACCATAGCTCACAACTGACTGACTACACTGAATAAGTTGGAACTTGTCACACACTGTTCTTCAGGTTTGAGGCACTGTTTCTGGTATTAAAGATCCCTGCCTTTCTCTTGGGTGGCACTGGGCAGCAGCATTTGTCATATATTCTGGTCACACAGAGAGGCACATACACAGACACTTAGACAAACGGACTCACAAAGGTACACACAGATATACACAGCCTACTTAGCAAACAAGGAACAATTTTATTTTAAACAGAACACAGAAGACAAAGATCCAGTCCACTGCACAAGCTCTTATCTCTAAAGGGCCTTACCCTTGTTGTTAGTAGTTACATAGCAAATGGTTGCATCCAATCTCTATTGTAAGATTGGAACCAATGAAGACAAGGGATTGTAACAATTAGAATGTAGAGTACAGTGCTTTGTAAATTGTAAATCATATAATACCCATAGTTATTTCAAACACTGGTAATGTCCTCCTAGGGTTGTTATTTTTTAAATTACTCTATTATTTTTATTTAATACACAAATGGGTTTCTTGGATGTAACCAAGTATAAGTTATGTCATTATTTAAACTATCTTCACCCTTGTGATAATTCACTTTCATTTGGTCAGGATTCTGAATTAATTTAAAGTACACGTGCCAAGTGACCAAATTCTTTTCTGCCTCAAAACGCCAAGGAATCCTTTGGCATCCACTCTACATTTTAGTGGTGTATTTATAAGCCAGCAAAAAGAGAAAGTTTTGGGCATTTGAAACACAGAACACTACTGTCTTCACCACTTGCAAATCACATCTATCCAAGAAGTTCCTTGATGCGGAAGTGAATAGTTTTTTGAAAGCGTTATGGTCAAGCATGGTGATACACGCCTGTGTAATCTCAGCACTCTGAAGGCTGAGGCAGGATGATCGGAAGCTCAAACTTAGCTGTGGGCCAGGCTTCCAGCATACAGTCCTTTCAGGGACACCCTCAAACCATATCAAAACAACAGTAGGAGTCTCGGAGAATAGTCAGTCTAACCTCTTCCATCTTTTGATGAAAAAAACGGAGGTCCAGGCAAAGTAGCTGACTTCTCCTTGGGTCTTATAATCAGCTTATGGCAGAGCCTGGTGGGAATGCTGAGTCAGGTTTAGTTTGCAGGTCATTGTTCTTTCTGTTATAATAGCCAGCATGCAGTGCAGACCATTCTACATCTCACTCATACTCATCCAAACAAACTAAAGTGTTGTTTAGTTTAAAATACTGACCTGGCCACCATAATGACCTAGAAGCTATAGTTCCTGCCTCTCCAATACCCAACTCTGCCTGAAGAAACAGCAGGTTTACTTTTACATAACTTCTCTCTTGCCTGCTGTGTCAGTCAAAGTGATCTCCTCCTCCTTGGACCCCCTACATGGTCAAAGAGCAGGCATGTAACTCAAACTAGACAGAGCAAACGCTGAATCTTGAGTGAAGTGAAAATGAAAGAAATGTGTGAAGTTTCTTCATTGGTTGTGAGATTTACTCTTTATCCTTCTGTTGCATTTCTATTAACTAACCTAAAATTGGTCTTATTATTTGCATCCCAAGAACTCCACTTGACTTCTGCCTCCTCACCCCACAACCATCAATGTGAACACGTTTGATCGAATCTGATGGAGAGTGAAGTTGGGGTTAAATACTCCTTCTCTGGAAGCACGATAGATGAAAACCTTGCATTTAGATTGGAGAGGCAGTTCCGGAAAACCCAGTCCCCACAATACCACCACTCTGGTCATGTGTTGTCTTGCCTTTGATCCCAAAGCACACCGTCCCCAAACTAAAAGGCTTAAGATTCTATTTGGGCAGCTGAAAATAGAAATAGTCATGAACCCACAACTGCAAAGTGATCCAAATGACTCTTCTAAGTAGTGCATGTAATCTCCTCAAGATCCAATGCCAAAAACCCACTGGGCTCTGCCACATCTGCACAAGTAGACAGACTGTCCTCCTTGTTAGTCTGTGTTTTAATTTTGTCTCCCTAGGACAGCCCCATGGTCTTCTGATATATGATACATCTGTATGCAATTTCCACATAATGGGAGAAAGGCTCATTTATTTTAAAGACACAAGCACTATTAAGTGGCCTTTCTGCCAAAACCCATACTGCGCTTTTGTTACAAAGCTACACAAATATTTGTGTTTTCTGTTTAACTTGGCAGGTTGACAAGCTTTAATATTCTCTACTGCTCTTGCTTTGAAACCACTGCCTGCCTTATGCTGCAGGTTACTGTATACTGACTGTGATACTTTAAAGTAAGTTTTAATTTTTTGGAGGAGAGTTCTACACCTGTTCTTAAAGAGCCCCATCACTGGCAGTTGCCCAGAGAAGTGGTACTCAATCTGGAAAGCACATTAGCATTGAGAAGCAAGCTTTAAAAATGTATTTTATTTTGTTTATTAGTCTACACTGAAACTGACTTTTTGGTGTATGTTAACGTATATTCATGCATCTAGCATAAGAATCAGAATACAGAACATCTCCTTCATCCCCAGAAACTTCCTCATATAGTCACAACTATCCCCCGCCCCTAGAACAGCTGTTTTTGTTTCTATAGCTTGCCTGTCTGAGCACAGTATAGATGGATTCATACACTATGTGATGTTTGAGTCAGTTTCTTTTCAGTCAGTAAAATGCCTTCACATCTGTCCCAATTGTATGTATCACTGCTTGTGTGATATTGTGGAGTTTTATTCCATTGTACGAATATGTGACAGTTTGTTCATTCATTCATCTGTTAAATGAGATGACTATTTCCAGTTTGATGACCATTATAAATGCAGCTGTTACAAATATTTGTGTATAAATTTCATGTGAATGTAAGATTTTAATTCTCTAAGGTATATACATAGGCATGGAATTACAGAGTCATATAGTAAGTATCTGTTTAACATAAGAAATCAAAACCAACTTTTCAGAGGCAGTTTATGTCCCATTTGCATTCCCACTAATACTGGGAGAGCCCCCAGATGAGGGATACTCTCATCACCACTTGGTATTAACAATATATTTTATTTTAGCAATTTGAATTGCTATGTAGTGTTTGATTTGCATCTCCCATGGGTTACTGATATTGAACATCTTTTCATGTGCTTATTTGAGCCATACATCCTCTGGTGAAGTATATGTTCCAATATTTTGCACATTTTAATCAAATCAACTATTCCTACTCTTCCAATACTTTGAAAACATTAAATATGATGGAATTGCTTCAGCAATATTGTCAAAAAGAAATTCTCCATATTTATTTGGGTCTACTTCTAAACTCTATTTTGCCTCACTCATCTGTATGTCTGTCCTGTTTCTAGTACCACACTGCTTTCTGCTAATGAAAAGCATGATTCCTTTTCTTCTTTTTCAAAACGGTTTTATCTGGTCTAGCTTGTTGCCTTTCAATGTTAATTTTACAATTAGCTTATATAAACCCATCAAAATCCTGTAAAATTTTCTAAAGAGTTTCATTAATCTATGGAAGCATTTGGAGATAAATGATATTTTTACTATGTTGAGTCTTCCAATGTATTGACAT
>RJWM01014516.1:18140-50392 GCA_004363535.1 Dasyprocta punctata | reverse complement strand
TCAGCCTTGAGGGATGGGGAAGCTGAGGGCTGACTGACCTCATGGCTCCACCTGCCTGATCCTGGGGCCTATACAGACCTGCACAGGAAGGAGAGCTATTGCCTATTGCAGACCCACCAAGTTGATAGTGGAGATAGGAGAAGGCCACCATGAGCCCTGCAGTGGACCAGCCAGGGCAGGATGCTGCCTCTCAAGCCCCTCATTCATGTCCCATCTGCAGGGGATGCTGCCCAAGGACCCCGCATGCCTCTCTAGAGCATGAGCTCGGGCAAGAGCACCCGCTACAACCGCTTCTCCGGGGGGCCCACCAACCTTCCTTCCCCAGACGTCAGCACCGGGGTAAGGGGCTGCCCTCTTTGCACACCCCTGCCCCAGACCCCCAGCATGCTCTGGTAATGTGAAACTGACTGTGAAACTTCCAGAGCAGCCCCCACCTACCTTGGGGGTCTAATGGGGAGGATATGTATGTGCTGTTGCTGGGTCCCTGCAGTGCATGCATATGGCTGGGCCATGGGAAAGCATGTTAGTACGTGTCCATGTTCTCTCTTAGACCAGAATGGAAACGACCTTCGGGCCTGCCTTTTCAGCCGTCACCACCATCACCAAAGGTGAGCCAGTGAGTCTGCATGGGAGGACACTGAACCCCCAACCCTAGGGGACACTTACTGGTGTGGTGGGAGCTCAGTTCTGGTGTTAGAGAATGAGTAGTCAGCCGTTGGCCTCTGTTCCTTGATGTGTCCAATTCTGGGCTATCCCCTCCTAGACAGGAGCCAGGGCACCCGACTTTGGTGCCTTAGCTCTGTTTCTGTCTTTCCCCAGTGTCCTGGCATCATCCTGTCACCTCCCCCTGGCACCTGGCCTAGCATGTCTTCATTGGGGGCTGTTCTGACCTTCCTGGCACCACAGCCACATCTATCCATTGTCACAATGACCCATAGCTCATACCCAACCCCAGGCTCCTAACCCCTGAGAGGTTCTGGGATCTTCACTCAGCTGTGGTCCTAGACCTCAGCCCCGCATTGTTGTCCAGGAGTTTGGAGGAAATGGCAGACCATACGGTACACCTCCTGGAGGCACAGGACCAAGTGGACCTGCGTTCAGGCCGGGATTCTGGGGAAAGTGTGTTCTCTTTTCTCTCTGATGCCTAGCCATTGCAGGAGGTCACTAGCTGCTAACTGGTTTTTTAATTGTCTTGATATAGTTTCCTCTGGATAAACCTAGCCAAAGGTTCCCTGCCATCAGATACACCTGCTCACACCAGCTCCTCCTGCTGCACATGCAACATGGCCTTCTTATGTGGTTTTTTCTGAGGAAAAAAGTATCCCAAGTTGCCACCCAGAAGAGACTTTCTTTTTGATGTCGTTGTTTGTTTTGAGATAGGGTCTCATATACAGAGGTTCAGGGTCTGACCTTGAACTCACTATGTCACTCAGGCTGGCCTCAAATTCATGGAGATCCTCTTGCCTCAGCCTTCCGAGTGCTAGGATTAATGTAAAAGCCATTATGCCTAGCTAAGAGACTATTTCTTCTCACTGGGTTTTGGATTTTTGTTTTTTCTTTTTTGAGACAGGGTTGTGCTGAACTGGAACTCAAACTTGCTAACTTTTTGCCTCAGCCACCCAAGTGCTGGGATTACAGGCATGTACCACCATACCCAGCTTCATGCATATACTTTTGTAGACCACATGATACCTGTCACAAATGTTGAAAACCCTAGGGACAGAGAAGGCCCCTTGTACCCTCATATCCTTATCTCTGGGTAGTGGTAGTAGGGGGTCAGCTGAGCAGCAAGGCACCAATGATACCTCACCTGATCCCTTTTGTATAGATAGGGAAACTAAAGCCCAGTCATAGGGCAAGCAGTTGAAGCCCTGATCTTGAGCTCAGACCTTTTGGTCTAGTTTTTTTGACAGCTGGACCTGGCTGGGCCTGGTGGCATCTACTCTGGGGCATCTGGCTGAGGGAATGAATCTCCTGTCCCCAAAGCTGTTGCTTTTAGGGCCTCTCTGGTTCCCACATGGACAAGACAGCTGCCCTGCCCTGTGGCCAGGCTGACTGGAGGTAATGTAGGGAGGAGAAGGTAGAGCACCTCAGCATCTTCCCTGGAGGAGCCCAAAAAGGCTGTGGCCTGTTCATGGTTCTGGCAGTGTCAGGGAATGAGGCTGGATGTGGTCCTGACCCTACCATGTACCAGCTGACGACCATGGGCCATCAGAGCTTACTGGGCACTTATCCTGAAGGTCAAAAAGATGTGATCTCACTCAGGGTCATCATTTGGCATTGGTTGTACACTTCAGCTGGATACAGAGTGCCCCAGGCCAAGGTGGATGCTGGACCTTGTAGAAACTTTGAAAGAAGCCCCTCTCCTGAGCCAAGAATGGTGGTACACACCTGCAGTCCCAGCCCTCTGGGAGACTGAGGCAGGAGAATTGTAAATTCAAGCCCACCCTGAGCAACTTAGTGAAACCCTGTCTCAAAATTAAAAAATAAAACAAAATAAAGGGCCACAGATATAGCTCAATGCAAAGGCTCTGTGTTTAATCTCTAGTACAGAAAAAAAGAAGCAGCAGCAGCAGCAACAGCAGCATCTCCTCCTGGAGCAGTCAGGGCAGGGGCCCAGGGCTATCCAAGTGCAGGCTGAACCTCACAGCTACATTCCTGGCACTGGCTTGACCTTGGGATACAACCCCAGCACTGCCTCCTCACCGCCCCCCCTCCCCCGCCAGAGACAAAGAGGGCCAAGAGCTGGAGATAGCCATAGGGCCCCCCACATACTACACAGGCTCCACCAGCTAGGACCTCTGTGTGTCCTCTGCTTGGCCCATTGCCCCACACTTTGGGTCAGGTCTTTGCACAGCCTGTGCTCATGGTGCCTGGCCCTCCCCTTCTCTCTTCTCTCACAGCTGATGGGAGCAGCACGTACAAACAGCACCGAAGGACACCTTCCTCCTCCAGCACCCTTGCCTACTCCCCGAGGGATGAGGAGGACAGCATGGTAGGCTTTGGCTTTCCCTTTACCCTCTGTCCCATAGTCCAGGCACAGGGGTTGCTGACTGTAGGTCAATGACAAGGAACTGAGTCCAGGCCAAGAGAACAGCACATGTAGACAACAAGATTTGAGCACATGTGGTGAGATCCTGAGACTAAGAGGAGGCTCCTGGGCCTGGCAGTGGAGGCAGTAGGCAGCCAGTTTGGAGAGCTGGGCTAGAAGGTGTATCTGAAGACCAGGATAAGGCACATTTGGTTGTATCTTAAGTAAGGAGGGTGACAGGGTTCATGTTTCAAAAGCTTCCTTTGCTACTGAAGAGAGAGTGAGTGAGGTTGCAGGAGGTTGAAAAGGGTGTCCTGACTAGGAGACATGGACACAGTAGCTGGAGAAGGAAGATGGACCCAAGTTGTGGAGTCAGCAGGGCAATGGCAGTTAGGAGTCTCTAAGCCCTGGTGGAGTTGGAGAACACCTTGCTTCTGGCTGTGTTAGAAAGGAAGTGTTCTGGGCTGTTGACTGGCTGTTGGTGCCTGAGTTTTGTGGGCAGGGTCCTGGTGGCCATTCCCTGGCAGGGTAGTCACTGGTACTCAGAGCACAGGCTCTGAGAGTCCCAGAGAAATAGGGAGGACTGAGCTCTAGGGTGCACAGGAGCAAAGTGATTGAGAGGCAGGGGAACTGGACACATCCTTTGTGTTTGCACTTGATTTACCTGGTATACTGCCCCTGCTGGGCATGGCAGCCTGCCGGTGACTTCAGCTGATTCTCCAGCACAGGCAGGCTTCCTCAGGACTGAGCCATCTCCTCATCCTCAGTGACCAGATCTTTCTCTCTCTCTTTCTTTCTTTCTTTCTTTTTTTTTTTTTTTAAATAAAAAGAAAACCGATTTTTAGGTAAATGATAAAGCACACAGGGGTTGTCCATGAGGTCCCAGGGCATCAGGTAGACCAGTGTCCTGACCCTCCAACCTCTGCCTGCCTCATCTCTGTCTAAGACCTCTGTCTGTTCCACGCAAGGTGGCTGGGCCTTCTTCCACCTCAGGCCCTGTGCTCAGGAGAGTGTGATCCCAGGGGGAGCCCCTGACTGGTGGGCCGGTGTGAGTGAAGCTCCCCACCTGCTTCTGTCTGGTCTTGCTGCTGCCTCCTTCACCAGCCATGGAATATTTGACTCACTTCCTTTTATTTTCTCTCTGTTTCTCATGTGGCATTTCCATGTGGACAGGCCACGTGGGGCACTGTGGAGGGAGATGGGGCACCATCCTGGTGTGGAGGGTATGTGTCCCTTTTCTCTGCTGTCTGCTCAGGGACACCCAGTCCTGAGACTGGCTATGCCTCCGCACTGTGGAGCTTCACAACTGAGCCGGCAGTGGACTGTTTCCCTCAGGTTGTTTGTGAATGGGGGATGGGTAAAGGGATGGTGTTTGCATGTTGCGTTTCAAAGGTTATAGCTTAAGAGTGTGGCTGCTAGTTCTGTCAGAGCCTGGAGGAAGAAGCTGTGGGAAGCAACAGATCTTAGAAACTTTTGGAAGTTTCTAGGGCCAGAAGGCAGGAAAGGACAATGTCTGCCTCTTCCCCCTAGTGCCCTCCACTGTGAGTGGCTCAGGAAGAGACAGGCACCTGTGTCCTCACCTTGGTACACAGGAACCTCAGCCAGGGCTCAGTGGCAGTGCTGTCCCTGCTTCCTCTGTGAGCCTCTCAGCCTGGGGCCAGTGTCCCCTGGCCAGGGAGGGCAGGCAGGCATCTGGAACCTGGCAGCCTCTCCTGAGTCCGCTTTTCATTCCCTTCCATCTAGCAGTCCAGGGTCCTGCAGCTGCTCCAGGATTGGCTAGTGGAGGCACCCCCTCTATGGCCCACGTTCCCTCACAGGAAGCAGGAAGCAGCCTGAGCATGTCCTCGTAGAATTGAATAGCAGGAAGTCTCTCCATTTACACAAAGAAAGTTGGCAGTGGAGAGCGGGCAGCCCAACATCAGGGCCTAGGCTGACCCAGGCAGGCAGGCGGGGGACTAAGACTGCACCGGCCGTGGCCCCCGTGGTCCCTGAGAGTACCCACTGGGACAAGGTGGCCCAGGACTGCTGTGCCCTTCAGTCTTCCCACTGCGCAGAGCCTCCTGATGGGTTGCCTGTCTCTGCGTAGCCCCCCATCAACACTCCCCGCCGTTCCGACTCAGCAGTCTCCGTCCGCTCCCTGCATTCCGAGTCCAGCATGTCCCTGCGCTCCACGTTCTCACTGCCTGAGGAGGAAGAGGAGCCGGTAGGTGTGAGCAGCTGGCTGTGGAGGGTCTCCCAGGGTTGTCATTGTGCTGCAGTGTTGTGGGTTGTCTTCTCAGGCCTGGCCAGGACCTCTGGTCCTCCCTGGTGCATGTTGGGACCGAGGGACCAGGCCAGGTCCCCTGGACACAATCTCCCCACCTGGCTCAGGAGGCCCTTCCTATTCTTCATCCCAGCAGGAAGAGCAAGCGAGAAGGCTGTGGTGTACTTGCTGCCCGCAGTGCTGGACACAGTACTTTCTGCTTGAGCTCTGCCTCTGTGGCCACAGCCCCTTCTTCCTCTCCTTGGCCCTCTCAAACCAGCCCCCTCCTCCAACCTCAGTATCCCTCTCAGTATAGGTCTCAGCTGGTTGGGATGGGCCAAATGACCAAGGTGGCATGATTGAGGATAGCTTCCCTGGCCATGTCTGCCTCCTGACCCACCTCCCTTTTACTGTCCTTTGCTCTGCTTGTTTCAGGAGCCACTGGTGTTTGCCGAGCAGCCCTCAGTGAAGCTGTGCTGCCAGCTCTGCTGCAATGTGTTCAAGGACCCTGTGATCACCACATGTGGGGTGAGGCCACCCGGGGGCCCCCCTCCCCCTACCTAGTCTGCTGACCCCAACTCAGGGCAGTGGACTGCTGGCCCATTTCTTGTAGACCTGGGCTTTTGTTATACGCCTGGTCTGGCTGCCCACCAGGTGCCTTCTGCATTGGGCACAGGGTGGTGGTGAACCCTAAGCTGCCCCTAGGCTTAACACGAGGTGAGGACTGTGCCTACACTGTATGCCTGCCCTTTATCCCCGCAGCACACGTTCTGTAGAAGATGTGCCTTGAAGTCAGGTAGGTCCCTCCTTCCCATCCGGGCCTGGACACCTTGTTATAAAGTGGGAGTGGGTGGTGTCAGTCCTGCTTGGGTCCCTGAAGGCCATGGCTCATTCCTGACTCCAGGCTCCTAACCCTTAAGAGGTTTTAGGATTCTAGCCTTTAATCCCAGCACTCGGAAGGCTGAGGTAGGAGGAGCGTTGTGAGTTCGAGGCTGGCTTGGGCTACAATGCGAGCGCAAGGCCAGCCTGAGCTACACAGTGCGACCCTGCCTCAAAAAAACTAGGGCTGGGAGTTTGGCTCAGTGACTTAAGTGCCTGTCTGACAGGTGTGAGGTTGTGAGTTCAATCCCCGATGCCGCAAAAAAAAAAAAAAAGAGGTTTTAGGATTCTTTCGTAGGTATGGTTCCATGCCTTAGCCCCATGTTATGGTTCAGGAGGTTAGGGAAAATGGCAGACTGTATGGCCTGTGCAATGTCCAGCACCCTTGGCTGCTACTGGGTCTGGGCCAGGACTGAGGGTACTCAGACCAGGCTCGGAGCCTTCACATTGGGCACTGAGAGCCAGAACTCCTGTTGTCTCCATACTGAGAGCCCTCCCCATGGCAGGCATGGGATGGGACCTCCCAGTGTTGGCACCTACACTCTGTCAGAAGATGCCATCCCTACTAACTGCTCCTGCCTCTGGCTTTCTGGCTCCATGCCACTGTTAGGCCTACCTGACTGCCCTTCTACATCCTGTCGTCTGTTCCCTTGGCCCTTCCTAATACCTTACCAGGTTATCTGAGAGGCTTCTATGACCACTTCATCCTCCTGGCTGACCCAGCTATGCACCAATCCTGTGCCTCGATGGGGCAGGTGGCTTGGTGAATCATGCACCTAGAAGTCTCATGCCCACCTGGGGCAATCAGGGAGAGGATGGCGGGGCAGACTGTAGGGTTAGCATGCTGCCTTTCCCCAGAGAAATGTCCTGTGGACAACGCCAAACTGACAGTGGTGGTGAACAACATTGCGGTGGCTGAGCAGATTGGGGAGCTCTTCATCCACTGCAGGCACGGCTGTCGCGTGGCAGGTGTGGGGAAGCCCAGCGTCTTTGAGGTGGACCCCCGGGGGTGCCCCTTCACCATAAAGCTTAGTGCCCGAAAGTAAGTACCCCCCACCCCCAGTTCCTGGCTTCACCATGGGGCCTTGGCTCAGACCTTGGGTCCCACCTTTGCACAGGGATCACGAAGGCAGCTGCGACTACAGGCCAGTGCGTTGCCCCAACAACCCCAGCTGTCCCCCACTCCTCAAGATGAACCTGGAGGCCCACCTCAAGGAATGCGAGCATATCAAGTGTCCACACTCCAAGTACGGGTGAGTGGGTAGAGGTGGGTGGGATCCCAGGCTCTCTTCAGCATTGCTGGGTAAGAGAACCTGTGTGCTGGGCTTGGAGGGATGGACCTGAGCCAGGAGCCAGCCCTGTTCCCATCAGCACAACCAAGATCCAGAGGCCCAAGAGATTCGAGCCCCATGGCAATGCAGAAAAAGGACTGGACTGGATGGGTAGCTAGGGTATTGGGGAAGGTGTGAATGAGGGTGTACCAGGGGCTAGCTTAGCATGGCAGATTGAGCAAATAAAGTTGTGAGCAGAGAGGAGGAGCTTGGTTTTCAGGGCAGGGAGGCCAGTGAAGGTTGGTTTTATTCCCAGGATGGGAGAGCACTTTAAATGCATCACAGGCTCATGATTGGATTTTGCTGGTAAAATAACTGCTGGCTACTGGGTGGTGGAGGTATGGCAAGTGAGAGAGCAGCTGGATCTGGGGGTGGAGAGCCTGGCAGTGGAAGATTCTCACAAGGGCTTCTTGGGGTTAAGAAGATGGGAAGGGGCCTAATGGGCAGGCAGGTGGGCAGCCATCCTGTCCCTCCCCCACCAGATGTGCATTCATTGGGAACCAGGACACATATGAGACTCATCTGGAGACGTGCCGCTTCGAGGGCCTAAAGGAATTCCTGCAGCAGACAGATGACCGCTTCCACGAGATGCATGTGGCGCTGGCACAAAAGGACCAGGAGATCGCCTTCCTGCGCTCTATGCTGGGCAAGCTCTCAGAGAAGATCGACCAACTAGAGAAGAGCCTCGAGCTCAAGTTTGGTGAGAACCAGCCTAGAGGGCACAGGGTACAGCCAGTGTGCCTGACCCCAGTGACACCTCCTCTCCTGTTGCTCAGATGTCCTGGATGAGAACCAGAGTAAACTCAGTGAGGACCTCATGGAGTTCCGGAGGGATGCATCCATGTTGAATGTGAGCAGGCTGGGGGGCTAACAGTGATTAAGATACAGAAGTGCAGGGTTGGGCCCCATGGGCAGCCTTCCCTAATGACCTCTGCCAACGCTAGTTGGGGTTAGATGCCTGAGTTCTGAAGAGGGCTGCTGCCACCACTGGCTAGTGCCAGGCTTCAGAGCTCTGTCGCTATACTAGTGGCCATGGTAGCTTCATGCATTTGCCCTCCACTGCTCTTGGCCTTACAGGATGAGCTGTCCCATATCAATGCACGGTTGAACATGGGCATCCTAGGATGTGAGTATTGTCCACTGCTACTCTCACCTGTTGTCCCTCAGGCCCCACTTGGTCCCTTACTGTCTTTTCCACTCTGCAGCCTACGACCCTCAGCAGATCTTCAAGTGCAAAGGGACTTTTGTGGGCCACCAGGGTCCGGTTTGGTGTCTCTGTGTCTACTCTATGGGTGACCTGCTCTTCAGTGGCTCTTCTGACAAGACCATCAAGGTGGGGCCCGGGGATGTAGCTCAGTGGCACCACGCCTGCCTGGCAAGCGTGAAGCCCTGTGTTCAATTCCTGGTACCAAAAATAAAAAAAAAGAAAGAAAGAAAAAAAATGAGACTATCAAGGTGGGTAGGATTCTGCCTCGGGTCTCTGAAGCCTGGCCGGGGTGGGTTGAACACTGTATGCCAGCCTTGCTAACTTGGGTCTACCTAGACAGGGCCCTTTCCCTTGGCTGGCTGCCATCCTTACCTTGTGATCCTAAATTTTGGCATTGAAATGACCCCTTTAGAACCCACTCTGACCCTGGTTTTTGCAGGTGTGGGACACCTGTACCACCTATAAGTGCCAGAAAACACTAGAAGGCCATGACGGCATTGTGCTGGCTCTCTGCATCCAGGGGTGAGTATGGACACTGTGCCTCCTGACCTTGGACACAGGAGACAATGTGCTGCTACTCCCTGGGCCATAAACTATGAACTTGAGCCTATGTAGCTGCACAGCTGATTCCCACCCTCTGGGGTGCCCTCAACCCTGAGCAATGCTGGTCTTCGGTGTGGCATTGTGTAGAACCTTGTGTGGCTGCTCCATTTCTAGAGTTGTGTGTTCACAAAGCCTGGCCCTGGCAAACCTCAGGTGGCCAGAAGCTGGCAGTAGGACTCTTACAAGGTAGAGGCATGCCGGGCATGGTGGCTTACACCTGTAATCCCAGCACTTGGGAAGCTAAGACAGGAGGATCATAGCGAGTTTGAGACCAGCCTGGGCTACAAAGTGAGCTCAAGGCCAGCCTGAACTGCATAGTGAGACCCTGTCTAAAACCACAAAAAAAGAGAAAAAAAAAAAAAAATGGAGGCAGGGGCGTAGCTGTCACTAGGGTAGCTGGGGGGTCCATGGAACAGCTCCCCCAGCCACCTCCTTGCTCTGGATGTCTTCCTCCCTGGACCTGCCCTCTTGGTTCATGTCGGGAGACTGTGCATAAGCATTCATGTGTATGGAAAGGAAGGGCTGTGCACTTACTGGAAGCAGCAGCTTGGGTGGCAACAGCCAACCCTGAGACTTAGTGTTAAGGGCAGGGACTCCTTCCCAGTGGTCAAATGCTCTCTAGCCAGGCATTGGGCTGGGCCACCACTTTCAAAGTTCCCACACATTAGTTCAATCCCCGGTACCAAAATAAAAAACAAAAACAAAGTCCCCACACAGATAAGGCCTGGCTCAGGGAAGCAGCACGGGACTTCATGCCGGGCCAAGCTGCTGATTCTTATGACCCAGACAGGGCAGTGTCAGAAAGGACAGTGGCTTTCCTTCCCTTCACACTGACTTTGCTTCCCCAGGTGCAAGTTATACAGTGGCTCTGCAGATTGTACCATCATTGTGAGTAAGGGCCACAGGCAGGCGGGAACAGGAAGAGGTGGTGCGGCAAGCATTCTCTCCTCAATGCTCTAGGCTCCAGGTAGCAGGGCTGGGCCCTGAGGATTGCCACCCATCCCTTCAGGTGTGGGACATTCAGAACCTGCAAAAGGTGAACACCATCCGGGCCCATGACAACCCTGTGTGCACGCTGGTGTCCTCCCACAACATGCTCTTCAGTGGCTCCCTGAAGGCCATCAAGGTACAGACAAAGGGCATCCATACACATTTAGGCCACTAGATGCCCACTCAGCCCCTGCTCATAGCAATTCTCACAGGTCTGGGACATCGTGGGCACTGAGCTCAAGTTGAAGAAAGAGCTCACAGGCCTCAACCACTGGGTGCGGGCCCTGGTAGCAGCCCAGAGTTACCTGTACAGTGGCTCCTATCAGACAATCAAGGTATGTGGAGCCATCCCCTACTGGCAGGGCCACACCCTCTTCCTCTCTTTCCAGCTGACCCCGCAAGGTTCCCTCTGCCCTGTACCCATCATGATGCATGAACCCCTGCATGGGTAGACTGCCTCCTGGTATCTAACTGGCCTGGGACCAAGTGGCCACATTTGCTTATAGATCTGGGACATCCGGACCCTTGACTGCATCCACGTCCTGCAGACGTCTGGTGGCAGTGTCTACTCTATTGCTGTGACGAATCACCACATTGTCTGTGGCACCTATGAGAACCTCATCCACGTAAGGGCCAGGTGCCCAAGGGAAGGTCTGACTCGGCCCATCTCTGGCTCCCTCATTTTGGGTCTCTGACTGGCCTGTGCCTGCTCCCTCTCAGGTGTGGGACATCGAGTCCAAGGAGCAGGTGCGGACCCTGACAGGCCACGTAGGCACCGTGTATGCCCTGGCAGTCATCTCAACACCAGACCAGACAAAAGTCTTCAGTGCGTCCTATGACCGGTCCCTCCGAGTATGTGCTAACCCAGCAGCAGCAGGAGGCCCAGGTGGAGGGTGGTTGGGCCTGAATAGACCCTCACATCCTGTGTGCCCCCCAGGTCTGGAGTATGGACAACATGATCTGCACGCAGACCTTGCTCCGCCACCAGGGCAGTGTGACCGCTCTGGCTGTATCCCGGGGCCGGCTCTTCTCAGGAGCTGTGGATAGTACCGTGAAGGTCAGTGCCTATGGTTCAGGCCATCCAGAGGAGCTGCACAGATGGAGCAGGGGGTGGGGGACAAGAAACTATAAACATCAAGTAAGTGGCAGTGGAAGGCAAGCATTATCACCAGGTATCCCTGGAGCACAGAGGACCTGAAACAGCCCTTTCCTTGCAGGTTTGGACATGCTAATAGAATCCAGGCCAGGCCTCAGCTCCCACTGGGCCTTGCCTGAACCAGGCTGGCCACACAGGGTGGCCTTTGGGTTTCTGCCTGCCATGTGGGGACAGGTAAATGTGCTCAAGTGGCCAGGCAATGTCCACCCTGCTCCACACTCCGCAAACCTCCCTCTACTTGGCCCTGCCTTCACTCTTGCCAGAGCAAGGCCCAGACCCCTCTGGGTGCCAGGTACGACACTCCAACCCACCCTTATCTACACTCCAGATGAACTGAGAGCCTTTTTACTCATCTTTTCTACTGTTTTTAGACTGTATATAGATTTGATTACTTCCTGATTGAAATAAAAGTGGCACAGACTGTGGCTGTTGAGTGAGGAGAGGCTCTGGGACCAGGGACCTGTTGTGGCCCTGGGGATGTGCACAGGCACCATCAGCATTAGGGAAGTTGGGCCCTTCTTTCCACGCAGGAGGCACAACAAACTTGGTTTCTGGATTCTCGTCCATGTGCCCCACTTTCCCCAACAGCACAGCTTCAAAGAGTGAACCAAGCAGCTCTGATTTCTGCTGTTTATTGACAACCAGCTGACATCAGCTTCCTGCCCAAATGACCCCCCCATCCCCACCTGCCAGAGCCCCAGCCTGGGCTGCCCACTGGTCAACTCACCAGGAAGCCCCAAGTGTGACAGTTGGAAGAGGACCCATGCCCAGACGTCACCCTACCTGGCCCCCTCTACCAGCCTGCAGTACAATTGCTGGTTTTCGGCGGTTTTTAATTTTTTTTTAATTTTTTTTTTTTTTAAGAAAAGTCAAAGTTGTACCCAACACTTGTGGATCAGCAAACACGATAGAGGAGACCAGTCAGTACTTTTTAGAGGGAGGGAAGAGGAGGGGGGAGAGAGGACGAAAATGACCACACAACACAGCCTGGACCATGAGCAGAAGCATCCATGGGAACTGAATGAGGCCCTGGGGAGGGAGTCAGGTGCCCTCACACTCACATCTACCCACAGGCTGGCATGCATACCCCTGCACCCATACTGCTGTTACTTGGCTGACATGCCCACAATCACATGATGCCCTGGGGCACTCCTACCAGCAACCCCAGGACATGGGCAGCCCAAGAGGAAAAAGTCTTCCCCACAATCGGGCACAGAGGACACAGCCTGTCAGCCAGCAAGGCACATCCTTCAAGTTCTTCCAATGCAGAAAAGTTACAAGAGAGGAGCAGGGGAGAGACCCTCAGCAGAGCTATTCCCTATACAGTCTTCTGTGTGCGTTCATTGCCCGGGCATGGCCACTCCTAGATACACGGAGGGATGGACACACAAATGGCCTGGGTCCCTGACAGCCTTAGTCTCAAGCTGGCTCCAGTGTCCTTTCAGTTGGTAAATGGTTTTCTAATATAATCAATAATATTTCTTTTTTTCTTTAAATATATATTTGTTAAAGTTATACCTTTTTGTTTCTCTGGGGAAATCTGCCTTAGCTCATTCCCAATAAATTAATACTTTTGATAGCTTATATTCTGGGGGTGCAGTGGAGCAGCCAACCTTGGCCCCCTGTCCCTTGTGCTGCGCCAGAGCGGCTGGCAGAGATTCCCCAATGGGCAGTTCTGTGCTGGGCATAGGCCTGTGCTCTGCCACAGATTGGGGAGGGGGTGAGAGCAGCTACCCCACCTCATCTACACGGACCAGTGAGGGGGCAGCCCTCCGCTCACTCCGAGGCCGCGGTTGTGGCCCAGCAGTTATTGCACAGGGAGCAGCAGACAGGGCCGGGCACCACCGAGCAGCGTGTCCACCCAGAGCCCTTGGAGCCCCTGGCCAGGCGGTCCTGCAGGCGGGCACCGGTCTGGGCCAGGACGAGAGTTGTGCTTGTGCCGAGGATGGAGCAGCCTTGCTCGCCCAAGCCCGGAGGGTTCCGTCCTGAGGTAAAGGTTAATGTGCAGGCTGGAGCCCGGGGGCGGCGGGTCGGACGAGGACGGCCGCCTCACTCCAACATGGCGTCCAGCTGGTCGGCTAGGTCGTCAAACATGCTGCCGATGTCGTCCAGGATGCTTCCAGTGCTCTTCTCCTCAGCCGCAGCGGGGCTGGGGGCGGGCCGCGCGTAAGCATGGCCCAGACAAGCGCTGGACCCGCCCCTTAGGCCAGGATGCCCCGCCTACCCGGGAGAGGTCACCCCCTCCCCACGGTCTCGCCCCTGACCCCACCTATCCCAAGCCTAGTCTCTTCCCTGGACCTCCGTCCCCTACAGTGCCCCCACCTACCGTGAGCCCTGTCCATCCTCCTGTCGGATCTTCTCCTCCACCGCTTGCAGCGCTGCGGCCAGGCAAGCGCTGGTTTCCTCTAGCTTCTGCCGCGCGCTGTCCCCAGGCGAGGCGCCATCCACGGTGGGAGCCCCAGCTGCAGCTGCAGCAGCGGCACGCGGGGGCTTGGCAGGCACGTGCAGTGCAGGCGCGCTGGGGGACGGAGGCTTGGCTGGGCTGGCGCTCAGTGAGGGCGGCGTGCTGGCCGGCTTGGCGAGGGCAGCGGGTAGCTGGCGCGCTGGCGACGGTGCGGGCGACGTGGTGGCACTACCTGACTGCAGCCCTGCCGTGGCCTTGGCCGGTTTGGGTGCCGTAGGGGGCGGTGGTGGCTTGGGAGACACGGGAGGTGGCGTACCATGTGCACGTTTCACTTCTGCAGAGAGGGTTGCATTGGCATCCTGGCCAGTGCAAGCACAGTGGGAAGAAGAGACCGCCCCCTGCCCCAGTCTCCCCAGGGCAAACCTGTTTTCTTCACTGTTTCCCAACCCCCTCCTCCCTAGGTGTGACCTGTTAGAGCCACATGGCCACCCAGTTGTTTGAATCCCTCAGGTCCTTTGCAGTGCCATCCTACCTGGAACCCCACCCCCACTCCCACCTGCTCCTGGGTGCTTCCAGTCCTGAGCTGACAAAGTTGCCACAGCATAGATGGATGGATGAGTGTGTGAGAGCACTCCCACCCTGCCCCATCTGGGCCTTGTCAAATCCAAAGAGGCAAACCCCTCAGACCATGGGACGATCTTGCACTCCCCAAGCAAGCTCCCTGCACCTACCTGGACTGCCAGGACCAGGCAGGGGCACCTTCTTGGAAGAGGGCGTGGGTGAGCCCTGAATCTTGGGCGCAGGCTGAGTCAGGACAGGCTTGGGGGAGACGGGCGGCTTTGCTGGCTTTCGGGCATCACCTTCTGCCAGGGGTAGTGGGGGCAAGTGTGCCAGGTCAGTGGGTGGGGGCTCGGCAGGTGGAGGTGGGGGAGGCAGCTCTGGAGGCCCAGCTTGCTCTGAAGCTGGGCGGCGTCGAACTGTGGCTGTGCCATTCTGATACACAGACAGTGATGGAAGGGGCTCAGAACCAGCCTCCCGCTCCTTGGCCTTAGGGCGACGCTTGACTGTGTCAGACTCTGTCAGGATGAACTTCACATTTTCCTGCTGGTTCTGCTTGGCCCGGATGCGCCTCTTTAGTGTGGCACTGGCCTCTACCCTGGCCAGGGGCGGGCCATCAACACTTGCCTCTCCCTTGCCTGGACCCTGAGGCCGCTGCCGGGCCTTACCATCTTCCACAAAGTGTCCTTGATCTGTTGGCTCCCCAGGCCCCTGGCGGGCAGTGGCCAAAAGTCCAGTGACAGGCCCACTGAGTGTGCGGCGCCGGTTCACTACCTCACCATCAGGCCCAATGGCCTCCTTGTGCTTCACTGAGGCTAGCACAGTGGCCACCCGGCCTGGCTCTG
Organism: Dasyprocta punctata; assembly: GCA_004363535.1. Lineage (NCBI taxonomy): Eukaryota > Metazoa > Chordata > Mammalia > Rodentia > Dasyproctidae > Dasyprocta > Dasyprocta punctata. The sequence continues at coordinate 35,146 of RJWM01014516.1, read as the reverse complement.
GACTGGCAGGATGAGGTGTGGGGTGGCCCTCAGGAGGCCGACGGGCAGCCCGGCCACCACCCCCGATGGAAGACAGCTCGAGCATGGCCGCGATGCTCTTCACACTGCCAGCACTGCCTGTGTCCACACTGCCAGCCAGGTCACTAGCGCGCCGGTGCTGTGCCCGGACCCCCAGCCGGTCTTCTTCAGTTTCAGCATCTGGAGCTGGCTCATCGACCAGGTTGGCACTGGCCATGGCTGAGCTGGAGCGCTTGGGCGGGGGTGGTGGGGGACCCTTCTTGCGGGGCCGAACAGCAAAGGACTGACTACGGTTTACGTTCTTGTCAGTGCCAGCAGGCGCCCTCACAGAGTGGCTGCGGCCCACACGCCGCTGGACTGTGGCATAGGGTCCTGCAGCAGCAGGCACCAGCAGCTCATCCCGCTCTGGCTCACTGTCAGATGCTGCATAGCGGTTCAGGCTGTGAGCACGCTTTTTGGGCCGCCCAGGCTCTGCCTCAGCCTCAGGGGGCAGGCACAGCGTGGGCACAGCTGCAGGCAAGGTTTGGGGCACAGGCCCTGGTGTAGCTGGCCCTGTGTCACCTTCCACAGGCTGGGGCAGGACATAGGCAAAGCCGCGGTGTGTGGGTGACTGTGGCAGAGAACGGGGTGACATGGGTCGCTCTGTTGGTGGCAGCAGTTGTGGGGTGGGCTTCACCTTGGCTGTGACTGGAGTTGGACCATGAGGTCCCGTGAGGGCTTGTGGAGAACCTGGCCGGGCTTTGGTGGGTGTCTGAGGGGGTGTGAAATGGCTGCCTCCTGGTGGAAGGACCTGCCGTGGCTTGCCAGGCACTGGGGGCACACTGGCCCTCTTGACACTGTGGCCATGGCGGCTGGGCCGGACCTCCCTAGGTGGAGTACCAGGGGCCTGCCCCTCATCCAACAGGTATTCCTGGCTTCGTGACATGGGGCTGCCGGGCCCAGGGGGCCCTTCCCCTAGCAGCTCCTGAGAACTACTCATATGCCGAACCCGTCCGCCCAGGCTGGGCTCTTGCCGCACAGTGGCCCTTGGAGTGGGCGGCAGGTGGTTGGAGGGCTTCTCAGCAGTGCCTCCTTCAGCTGGGCCTGTCATGGCAGCCTGCAGCTCACCACTGAGCTCACTGTCCTGGAAGGTGGTCATTTTAGGGGACTGGCAGTCAGCTGGAGCAGGCTCAGGTGGGGGTGGTGACTCAATGGCCATCATTTCAAGTGACTGGGGTGCCTTCCGACGTAGAGGTCCCCCCTCGTACTTGGCATATTCTGCCTTCTGGAGCTCTGCCAGCTTCCTCACTGCCAGCATCAGTTTCTTCTGGTGACCTGGGTAGCACATGGGGTCAGGTCAGGTGGACCCGGAGGTAGGGGGGGCTGGGTCAGGGCCGGTGCCTCACCCAGTTTAGTGATGCCGATCTCCTGCAGGTCTTCCCAGGTGATGTCTGTGATGAAATCAATATTCTCATAGCCGTTGTCCACCAGCACCTTGTAGTACTGTGCCAGCCCGATCATGGACAGCCACACGGCCAAATTAGCCTATGGAGCAGGGAACACAGAGGGGCAGCCCAAGCTGGTTGCCTGCACCCTGCCCGCCTACTGGGAGCTATTGCAGAAAGAAGTACTGGGCCAGCAGGGCGCAGACAAACAGAAGGACAAACAAATACACCCAAGGTGTCACTATTGGAGACAGCATTAGCAGGAGCCCAAGATAGCTCCTTATCACACCCATGGGGCACTGATACACACAGAGCCAACACACACACACACACACACACAGAGGAACCTATACTTAGGACATGGTTTTAGGAGAAAGGACTTCCTCACCTGGCCAGGCAGCATGGGCACAGTGCCCTAAGGGGATGCACCCACACATCACAGACAGAGATGCACAGTACCACACTGGATACACATACACATGCATACCCTAAATCCTGCACATCCAGAGCACACAGGCATGCATGCACGTACACACACACACACACCCTGCCTAATGCTCACACTCTTGCTGTTTCACCACTTACATCAGACAGGGTTATTCACACACCACATCTACACCACACAGCCACATCAGCACACATACAAATGTTCACAGCAGTCTTAACCCGCAACACCCAATCATTCCTATGCACCCAGCTGGACCCACTCATGTGCCAACACACACCACCCTCAGTCTCACCAGTGACAGAGTGAGGCAAGGCCACAGGGCCCAGATGTGCTCCTGGGAGGATCTCTGAGCTGCTGACTGAGTGAACAAGGTGGGGTAGATGAGTGCAGACCTCCCACCAACAGATCCAGGACACTGGGGGGTTTGGGTTGCCACCAATGCCTCTCCCATAGATGAGCAGGACCCTGGAGCTCAGTAGACCAGCAAGCCAGTCTCAGGATGGGCAGCCCTGAACCCACCTCCTCTTGGCCCAGCAGTTGCCCCCACATGGGCACATACTTGAAACAGCACAGGCCATGGCATGAGCACATACCAACTCCTGAACTGAACCGGCACAGGTCAGCATTTACAGCAGACACTGTATGTGGAACTGTCATGGGAGCCTGGAGAGTATTTGCACGTACACACCCCTGTATAGCCAGATGTTCCCATGTGGGCGGGCCTTCTACACTCTGCATGTGGGCAGTACCCTAGGGTGTCACTGTGTGGAGGGGACACTCCTGGCCTCAGATTCCCCTTACCCTACCAACCCCCAGTATCACCTTGCCCCTGCCCAGGGAGGCTGACCCCAGTGACTGAGGTAGACAATAGAGACACTCTGGGAGCTCCCTGCTGGTGGGCCATCCTCCACTCTGCTCCCTAGAGCTCCAGCAAGCAGCTTAGGGCTGTAGACATCTGTCTGTCTGTGTCTGTCTGTCTGCTGGTCCTGGCTCAGCCACCAGGATGCAAGGAGCCTTACAGGTTTGTGTTCAGGCAGCCAGTCAGGGATGTTCAGGCCACTGATCTCTGCTGTGATCTTCTTCCGGTGACCTGGCTTGGTGACACCTATGGCCGTGAGGTCCTAGACAGAGTGAAGGCCCATAAGCAAGAGGCAGGGGCCCCATCATTGGAAAGGCATAGCAGCCAGTGGCCAGCCTGTTGCAGCTTACCTCAGGGGTCATACGGCTGATGGTGGGCAGGTCGTAGCCGGCACTGGTGAAGTTAGGGGCATAGAGCTGCAGCTGGAACGTGGCAAGCCACTGGCTGACCGCCTCAGCACTCTGGAAGACACAAGGCACCGGCTGCAGGCCGCCCACCACCAGGCCTGTGCCCCAGCCACCACGGCACCTCCTTTTCTGCTCAACTGGTGGGCCACGGAGTGCTGGGTCTGCTGTCCATTGTCCATCTGCAGCCAAGCCCTGGTAAGCCTGGCACTGGTGCTCCGTCATCTGCCATCCTGGACACTGAGCATCCTCAGCCCTCCAGCCTTCTTCTGTGATCACCCGGAGGGTACAGCTGTTCACATCATAGCCTTCCTGACCTTCCCCCTGTTCCTGCTCCAAGGACACCCACACCATCTTGGAGAGGCAGGCAGTGTGACCCCGTGTGAGGGGGCTCTGGGGAATGGAAGTTGGGATGGGCTCTTCAGTGCTGCCCCCAGCTCTCTGGAGGGTGGCCTCTGTGCCCACAGGCAGGAATGCCATGCCTCCTCTGCTGTGCAGGACCCAGCCAGCAGCTCACACCTCCCAGCACATGGGTACATGCACACACAACCCCTTGCACCCAAACACACACCCATGTGTCTCACACCATCCCCTTTCATGCATGCAGCTCCACACATGCACACCCAGGTTCACAATCACACTATTTCACACACCCATACTGGTCACTCTGTATGCCTCCACAAGCACGTACACATTACCGCACTGACTACACAGTGGACAACACCTACACACTCACATGTGTGCACACATGACACATTCACAGATTGACAGACAGAAGGACAGGATCTGGCCTTGCAAAGGTCCCCAGCTGCTACTGTGATCAGGCCAGGCAGACTGCCTGGGTGCCAGCCAGATTGTCTATCCCTGCCCCTCAGCCTGGCCCCAGGAGGCTGCCCGGCCTGTACCTTGCCCTCCGATGCTGGCTCCAGCTTCTTGGAAGGCTGCTCCACATAGACCTGCCCAGTGTGGGCTACTGGAGGCTGGGACCGGGCTGCACCTGGTGATAAGAGGAGGTGGCAGGGCAAAGGTGCTCAGGAGTTACCACCCTACCAGACCAGTGCAGCTAGGTCCTCACCTGTGGTGCCCTCTGGAGGCTTGACAGGGCTGTCCCCTGGACTGGATTCAGAGACAGACTTCTGGGAAAGCACCGTTGCCAGGAGCTACAACCCAGAAAGGCCAGCTCATCCAAGCTGCTCCAGGCCTGGTCACCCAGCTGTACCAGCCCTGGCCACCACCTCACTGACCTTGACCCCTTCAGAGCCTGCATGTAGGGTGTGACCCCCACCACTTCTGCCACCAGCCACACTGCTCAAGCTGCCACTGCGATCTCCACCTGCCCACACAGGGAGTATGAGGCCAGTGTCAACCCCTGCGTGGTCCAAGTGACACCACCTCCACCCTCCTCAGGCCCCTGGCATACCTGCAAAAGGTTTCCTCAGCACCCAGATCTCCTCAGAGGGCGCAGAGGACCCCGATGAGCTTCCTACCTGAGCTGTGCTTGGCTCACTGCCTACCCGGGAACCTGCAGGCCAAGTACAGCCTCTCAGTGCTGGATCTGCCCAGGGGGGCCTGGCACAGAGAGGAGGTAGGACATGGTCTTTCTGAGTCCTGGACCTGCCCAAGTGGGGCCTAGCATGGAAAGGGGACCAAACAGAGGTACATACCTCTAGAGATCACACTATAGCTTCCTTCCTGGCTAACTCCAGGAAGTTGAGAGACCCTCAGGAGACCCCCTCTCCTCCTCAGACATTTGAGACTAGGAGAGTGGCTGAGGGTGCCCAGGGCCAGGTGTCCATAGGCAAAAGGGTTGAGGGTTGCTAGAGAACCATTTCTATGTGAGAGTGAGGTAAGAAGTTTCACAGGAGCCTGATGCCAACAATTCTATCCCAGGAACTAAATGACCTAGTTCCTGGACACACCTTCTGATATCCTCTGCCTTCTTGTCCTACCTATCAATCTCCATGTCCTCTGGAAAAGGTGAGTCACCCCCAGCCTACTGAAACTGGCCTGTGGAGCATTGTAGCCTGATCCTGCACCCCATTCACTCTGCTCTAGCCACACTGGCCCACCCTGTCCCTTCAGGTGCCAGGCTTCTTACTTCAGTGCTTTTGCATACGAGGGTCCCAAAGCCTGAACTGCTGCATATAGTTTAGGCTAGGCTTGAACACACCAAGTAGCCCAGGCTGACCTCGAACTTGAGGTGATCCTCCTGCCTGTCTCCCAAGTGCTTGGATTATAGGTGTGCATCACCACATCTAGCTCAGGGCCTTTTCTGACCTCCAAATGCTCCCTGTCACTGATTAATACTTTCCCCTCCCTGTCTACTTCACTCTTCCTCATCCCTCCTGCTCCACAGTGAGCTTCTGGAGAACCAGAACACCTATCTGGTCCTCATGTGTCTCCAGTGGCTGGCCTGGAACTAGAGCATGGCAGGCGTGCAGTGTTTGTGGAATAAAGGACTGTGCAGGGTGCCGATGAGATGATTGGTGGGACACGCTGCTGGACCCCAGTACTGGTAGTGATTAGAAATCAACTCTGCCACCAGTGCAGCAAAGCACATTTGCTGCTTCCTGGCCCCCCAGCTCAGGCCAAGTGCCACCCTGCTTCCCCCCAGAGCTGGGTGGGACTTGCCTGCTCTCTTGACGATGGCCTCACCCAGGGAGGATGGGAAATAGCCCACCCGGTCATTGCCTGTCCGGTTGTCATGGATACAGCCCTTCCACCTGCCATCTGGATGTTGTTCCAGGACCTGGCCAAATAAGTAGGGCAGCATCCTTAGGGAGCTGCCTCTAGGTGGGTCTTGCTGCCCAGTGCCCCCACCCCAACTGCTGTAGGAGAGTGTGCTGGGTGAGCATGCCCAGGTCCCACCCTTCCCTGCCTCAGTAGCCCCCAGGGCCATTCTCACTGTGATGATGTCCCCGGCCTTCACGTTGAGGCTTGTCAGGTCGTAATTGTTGCAATAATCCTTGGTTGCCCGGACCTGCAGGGCCGCTGAGGCCTCTGGGAATACATGAGGTGGACCCCCGAGTCCTGCGAGCTGCCGGCCCTGACCCCACCCCACCCTCAGCTGTCTGGGCCCACCTCGAAGCAGCTGCTTAATCTCCTTGCTGGCCTGCGATGTGGTGAACTGGTGCACGATATCCAGCGCCGTCTGGCTATAGGTGTTCCTCACCTGGGCATTGATCCCGCTCTGCACATAGGAAAGTGTGTGGCACTGTCAGGGGCCCCCTCTCCCCCACCCAGCCCCAGCTGCCCACCTAACCCTAAGACTCACATCCAACAACAGCCGAACCACTTCTGTCTTCCCACAGAGTGCTGCCTCATGCAGGGCTGTGCCAGACTTGGTCTGGCGGTTAATGTCGATGCCGGCTTGGAGGAGGAGTCTGGTGGGAAGGTGGGGAGGGTGGATAGGGCCTCTCGGCCAATTTGTCCTCCCTGACCCTCAAGCCAAGCCTTGATTCTCTTCTGCTTAGGCTGAAGAATGGCTGTGTCCCTGACTACAACTGTATCTGATATTTGGCAAGCACTTGCCGGAGGGCCCATCCCTTGTTAGCCCCTCACAGGTATGACATCACCCCATCCTGGTATAAGCACCCCTGTGAGCCTTGCTTGATGGATGGGGAGACTGAGGCTCAGAGAGGCTAAGTACCTCTACAAGGTCACCCAGCAAATGGAAAGCCAAAGCTAATGAGCTCTGAGGGACTGAGGCAATAGGATCACAAATTCAAACCCAGCCTGGGCAATGTAGTAACCTACTGAGATCCTGTCTCAAAAAAATAAAATAAAATAAAAACCTCTCTCTGACCCCACCAGGCCACCCTTTACCTGGGCCTCCACATAGAGGCCTAATCACATCCCTGCAGCTTCCTAGAGACTCCTATTTTGCCCCAGGCCAGTAACAAGAAACTCATGCCCATGGATGCCATTGAGCCCCAGGAATCCTGAGGCTGAGTCCCCACTCCCTATCACTGGCTATACCTGATTATGTCGATGTGGCCATTCTTGGCTGCCAGGTGTAAGGGGCTGGTGCCATTAGGGTCAGTGGTGTCACCCGGCCGGGGCTCCAGCAAGGCCGCACACATATTGCTGCTCAGGAGTAGCTGGACCACCTTGAAGGAGGGATCAGGGTAGGATGGCCCTGGCCTGGGACTGCTCCTAACCCCTCCCCAGATGAGGAGGATAGGCAGGTAGAGTACCACTCAGCTCCCAGGGGAGACTTACCCCAACTCGGCCAAACTCACAGGCCAGGTCCAGAGGTGTCTTCCCCGAGTTGTCCACCATGCATGGGTTGGACTGGTGCTGCAGTAGCATCTCAGACTGCAGACCCAGGCCATGATCAGTTTCCAACAGCACCAGTCCTGGTGTCTGCCCACCCCATCATGCCAACCAGACTCACCACATCATAGTGACCATGCTGGGCTGCCAGGTGCAAGGGGATGTGGCCCTCATCAGATGGGACATTCACTGCTGAGCCAGCCTTCAGCACTAGCTTCATGGGCTCCTTCCGGCCCTGCCAGGCTGCATAGTGCAAGGGCCGCATGCCTGGGGGCAGGTAGGGCCATTGGGAGCTGACCCTGGCTCTGTACCCAATCCTGACCTTAAGAACACAAATCCCATAAGGTTCTTGCTTGGTGTAGACTGAAACCCTGGGTGGAGGAACCATCCAGGCTAAGGACTCCACCCCTGACCTGGATCTTTTGACCTTGGCCTCGAGGCCCTAGACCAATCTTGCCTTTATTGTCCTTGATGTCCACAGCAGCCTGAGCCTCAAGCAGTAGGGAGATCAATTCCGTGTTGCCATTCAGGGCCGCATGGTGTAGAGCTGAAAAGCTGGGCAGGCAAAGGACAAGTCTAGGAGAGGACCTAGCCCCCTGGCCTTCCCCAGGAAATCCCCACCCCAGTCACTACCATCCCAGCTGAGAACTCACCCATCTGGGTCCTGAAAGTTGACATTAATCTTCTTGGTGGAGCCCAGGAGCTCTGGGGAAAGAGGGAAACACAGTGAGGAGAAGCTCTGCCCAGCTCTCTCAGGCAGCCCAAGAGCAGGGGTGGATGGTGGTAGCTCCCTGTGGCCTAGAGCCAGGTTCTTAGGCTATAAACATCCATTCTGCCTCAAGTGCCAGCATTTTGCGATTTCCTATTGCACTAAGTGTGTGCATGAGGTTCACTATGCCATGGGCTCTGGCCTGTCCCCATCTGAGAATGGAAGACAAGGAAATGCACCCACATGGGTACCCACATGTGCACAGACAGCCCCTCCTTCAAGATGCTGGCTGAGCACCTGCCACTGGTGGGAGGGAGAGAGCCGCCCAATCTGTCTTTCAGAAGGACCCAGATGGGGCCGGGGGTGGCCAGGATGGCTGGAACACCGGAAATGGGGTATCTCTAGGGAAACAGCTGCATCTCCACTGTGCAACCCTTCCCTATCAACCCAGACCTGCAGTGTGGGTGGGCCCTACCCTCATAAGGCAGAAAGGGGTAGCTAGCAAGGAGGCTACCACCTCAGAGTGATATGGCCATACTCACCCCCAGGCTCAGACTGCGTGAAGCCCAAGGAGCCCACACCCTGCCATTGAAACCCCTCTTCCTGCAGTCACTCCTGGCTGCCTGCCAGAGCAGGGGAGCCCACCGATACCCTCCCAGTGGGCTCAAATCCACAAGGCCTAGGGCCAACCCCCGGCCTGTCTGGGCCATGGTTACATAACCCATTTGTGGGTCAGTTGCTCTGTGAGCTGGGGCTGGCAGGACAGAAGCCCCTTTGTCCAGATCCAGAAGAGAAGTGGGGGTGGGGGCCCAAGGGCAGGAAAGCCAAGGGAGTCGAGTCACAGAGGGTTGGCTGCAGGGCTCTACTCTAGCTCTCTCTCAGCCACTGGGTGAAAGGTATGGTTCCCCTAGGACCTTCTAAACCCATGAAGTCAGACAGAACTGAATTCGAATCTTTATATTCTGTAACTCAGTGGCCTTATAGGCTTGGCCTCTGGCTCCTCCCATGGCCTCAGAAAAGGCTAACAGAGCAGGGTTTGGTGGTGCATGCCTGTAATCCCAGCTGGGAGGCCGAGGCAGGAGAATTACAACTTCGAACAATTTAGACACTGAGCAACTTAAAGACTTAGCAAGACCCTGTCTCAAAATTTTATATAGCACCTGCCTGGCAAGAGCAAGGTCATGAGTTTGATCCCTGATACAAAAAAAAATTTAAACAATTAAAAAAGATGTAGCTGCGCACATACACACACACACACACACATGCATGCATGTGCACGCATGCATGTGCACATATGCAATGCACACACACGCTATTATGACTGACCTGAGGTGTAAGGCATTTCCAGACCTAACTTTTCACTAAGGCCAGCTATGTGGGAATGTATGAGCTCTGGGGTTTTCAAGAGCAGGTGAGCAGAGCCATCTCCACCTCCCTGCCCTGCTACCTCTGTTCATAGAATGCTAGTGCCAGTACCCATCTTGGTTAGTAGTAAAGCTACCCTCCCCTTTGGGGGCCCAGGTCAAACCTTGAAGTCAGGCCAAGGGCATTTTTTGTTTTTTGACATCTAAATCATATCCTTAGGAAAAGAAAATTCTATTGGTTCTACCTCAAGATTTTCTCAAAGAACACCCAGGATCCTATGGTTCTCACCACGCCACGGCCACCAACCTGGGTTAGAAACCGTAGCCCTTGCCTCTCCACTGACATCCCTAATCCCTCCCTGTACCCCATGCTCTGTTCTTTGTATCTACCAGTTGGGACCCTATTTGTGTGCGTTTTGTTTTGAGACCTTGTCTGAACCCTCCCCCCAGCAAAAACAAGGTACCCTGTTAAAATACAAGTCAGCTCCTCTAACTCTTCTCCTGGAGACCCTGCAGTGCCCATTTCACTGAGATGAAAGATGAGCTGGGCAATGGCTCTGTGGGACATGGCCCCCCTGACTTGCTCTGACCTCCTCATCCTCTACTTCTACCATCTCTGATCCAGCTACATGGGCCTCCTTGGTGCTCCTTGGGAATACAAACCTCTTTGCCGCTGGACCTCTGCACACACAGTGAGTATGTGCACAGGCTACTTTTCCCCCAGTTATCTACATGACACTCCCGCTATTCCTCTAAGGTTTCTATCTAGATGTCACTTGCTCAGTAAGGCCTCCCATCCAAAACAAGCAAACCCTTCCCTCCCCATGTCTGCTGCATTTTTCTCTTTACCCTCATCACTCCCACCAGGTTATATCTTATTATGTAAGTCCATCTCCAGTACTGAACTACACGTTACCAGAGGACAAGGGCTCTCAACTTTGTTCACTGCTGTACCCTTTGTTGGCTAAAACAGTGCCTGCTGCCTATGAGATTTTGAGTTGATGATGGAACTGGTATCCATATCCCCTGCACTGCCCAACCAGCTTCATGGGCACGTGACTGATACAGTTCCTCAGAAAGGACCCATGCTTGAAATTCTTTTTTTTTTTTTTTTTTTTTTTTTTGCGGCACCAGGGATTGAACTCACAGCCTTGCGTCTGCCAGGGCAGGCGCTTAAGGCACTGAGCCAGACTCCCAGCCCTGGTTTTTTGAGGCAGGGTCGCACTATGTAGCTCAGGCCGGCCTTGCGCTCATGTTGTAGCCCAAGCCGGCCTCGAACCCACAACGCTCCGCCTACCTCAGCCTCCCGAGTGCTGGGATTAAAGGCGTGCGCCACCACGCCCGGCTTGAAATTCTTAAATATTGGATAAGGTGACCTGCAGTTTCATCATGTGTGGGGCCCTGCAAAGTAGTGCCAAGGCCTGCCACAAGCAGAAGGACATCTGGATGTCACTGTTCCATTGCATCCCCTCAAGGGCCATGCTCAGGACACCTACCTCACCATGGAATGTGTTGCCACCAACTCTTCTCACTCCAATGTAGCTATTCCTAGCATCTTCCAAGACTTGCCAAATCAGACCTCTCTACCCTGTCTCACCACAGGCCCTCTAAGTTTCCATGAGCTCACCTGGCCACACCTGCAGGGGTTGACATTTCACGGGCACTTGGAGCTCAAGGCCCAGAAAATGACCCAACTGGGGTGGGGAGTCCTACATCAGGAAAGGGACTATCTCACATAAGGGATCTCCTTACTAAGGTCCTCTGCCTATGGTCTCAGAGGAAAAGAGGTGAAAACTGTTTGGAAGGACAGCCAGAGGTCTCAGGAGATCCCTCTACACAATGCCTGTAAGGGGCAGTGGGTGCCCAGGAAGGGCTCAGAACTGAAGAGTTCCAAGGGCTGAGGAGAAGGTCCCTCAGGGAGATGGTTTCTCTGAGTGAACCAGGAGCAGAGCACAGCTATGGTGGGGAACAAGAAGGTGGGGTCAAACTAAGGTCGCAAGAGCCTATTCCTTTCCCACAAGGTCACAAAGTCCTCCTGATTCTACATCAATAATACTGGTGTGGTGGTACAGGCCTGAAATCCTAGCAGTAGGAAGGCTGAGGCAGGAGGATCACTCTGAGTTCAAAGCCAGCCTGGGCTACACAGTGAGTTCAAGGCCAGTCTGGACTATATAGCAAGATCCTGTCTCAAAAAACAAAACAAAACACAGTACAAGTTTTGCCCCCCAACCTGCCCTACATCAATCCTCACTTCTTGGGCCCCCAATCATTCTCCTGAAACTACCCCTGCCTTTGAGGCCAGATGCAAACTCCAGGCTGGAGGGAACTCTTAGTGGGCCAAGGTTATGGGGGGAGGCAGGTCTGGGTCAGTGTTCAGGGAGTATCCTCAGGACCACAAGGAGAAAGACTGGAGCCCCTTCCTCACAGCAGAAGGGAGTCCCTGGCCCCGCATATTTCCTGCAAAGCAGTCTCTTCTTCCCCTCAAGGACAGCTACTAAATCTGTGTGTGCGGGTATGCGTGTGTGCACATGCAAGGGGAGGTTCCTTTCAAGGCAGAGTAGGGGGCCGACAGCCTAGGGTGACAAGCATTGTGGAATGGAGGAAAGGGGCTGGGCAATGAGAGGGCACACAAGGATCCTGGGAACCCCTCTAGGTCTGGGAATGTGAGACTCTCAAGGACACTGCTTGAAGCCCCTGACCCCAAGGCCCAAACTCCAGCTGTACTTTGCTGAATCAAAATACATGTTACTCCAAAGCAGGCCAGTGTTGCTATGACGACTGAGCTAATTCATGGAGGGATTTCTCTATCTGATTTATTATGCCCGCCCCTGTGAGTCAGAGCACAGATATGGGGGACAGGGCAGGTGTCTCTCTTCCTCCAGAGAGCAGACCAGGCAGAAACAGAGGCAGAGAGCCAGGTAGAGGTGAAAGTCCCCATGCCTCCTCAGGATTGAGAAGAAGAGGGAGGAGGAAACCCCAAACCTGAGGCCCACGGGTCCCTGGCTATGGAAGGAAGCCAACTTGGTTAGTGTTTACTGAGCACTTACTAAGTGCTTGTGCTTTGGGTGCCCTCTCTGTTCTCAGGACACTGCCATGGTCCAGGGACCAGGGACACGCCATCCTACAGAAAGAGACTAAGGCCCAGAGGACACTGGCCACTAGGTGGAAGCCTGTACCATGCCTGTTCCTGCCTCTCCCTGGAAGCCCTCCCTTTTTCAGCTCTCAGGCCCTTAAACCAGCCCCAGAGAGCAGAGCCTGCAGGGCCTCATCTCTGTCTGTGGAAGGAGCAGACCGTGTGCCTGCAAGGGTGGATGCCCTTTGCTGCTGGTCAGGCAGGGCTGCTAAAAGGTGTTGTCCTAGAGCTCCAGAATCAACCCCCTCCCAGGCAGTCGGAGAACTCAACATCCCCCTGAAGAAAGGGAAAAGCATCCCTTGCTTGCACGTGAGGGCACCCAGATGTTACGTGCTGACCTGCAGGGCCCTGCCTGTGCCCACACCAGTGCCCTGACACACTGACACGGTCATACGTGCGCAGCCGCACACGTAGCTTGCAGCTGGTCCACACACCCATCCATCTATCTCCAGTGGCCCCCAGGGAAGCTCTGGGCTGAGCCAGGATGAGTGCCAAGATCAGGGCTGCAAGCCCCAGGCCCTTCCCTGAGAACCCTACAGTGCAAGCTAGGGATGGCTGATGGCAGCCCCCACTCATCCACAGCCCCCTTTCCCAGCAAAAAAGCAGGGAAGACCAGTCTACTGGAGCCAGCCTGAGCAGTGGGCCCAAAGCCCTTGCTGTCTAGCCACCCTTGCCGGGAGCCTAGCCTGCCCTGGGCTCTCGACCTTGGGCCTCAGCTTCCTCATCAGTAAATGACCCTCACTGGCCGTGCCTGGGCAGCCACACCCCCAGTGTGATCTGCCCCCACCTTCCCTGAAAAGCGTGTTATCAAGCATGGGATGGGGAGGGGTGTCTGCCCAGGACTATCACCACCAACGCACGCGGACCCTTCTTCAAGGACCCCCTCCTCCACACTATACGGGGGGGGGGCTGCCCTTTAATGGCCCCAGCAGAGACACCTCCCAACCCCAGCCAGGCCATGGCCTGGGGAGGGAGGAGGCATCGTTAGAAAAGGACGACGCGAATGCCTGAGACATCGGCTGACCACGGAATGGGTGCCGCAGGTGCCCGCCAGGCAAGGGGCTCGGTGATGGAAGTGTGCTGGGGCCGCCCCTCCTCCAGCGCTGGTGGACTGGGGGACGGGAGGTGGGGCAGACCGTGGGTCCCGGCGCTGTCGGCCCTGCCCCGCCTCTGGGGACCCGCGGCACCCCCTCTCCCCAACCTGCGCCCCCAACCCCCCGCTTGAGCCCACCGCACTCACTGGCCTTCCCGGGCCGCGGCCTCTGCAGCAGCCTCTGCGCGGTCCCCACGTCCTCCGCCTTCACCGCCTGCACGAGCTCTTGCTCCTTCCCCATGGCTCGGCCGGGCCGCTGCGACGCAGCGCGCTCCGTGCGCCGGGCTCAGAGGCAGCAGCGGCCCCGCATCGCCTTGGCCCCGCACCGCCCGCCGCCCTGCGCCCTCGGTGGGCTGGGCTGGGCTGGGGCTCTGCGCGGAGAGCACCGGCGCGTTACGGGCAGAGGGCGGCCGGGGGCCGCGGTCGCGGGGCGGGGGCGCGGCACCGGCGCCGCCTCCCGGACGCCTGGGTCCGCTCCTGCGGCCGCCGTCAGCCCGCGCCGGCCCGCACGCCCAGCTCCGTGGCTCCGCCCCCGCACCAGGGCCCTCCCCCACCCCGCAGACGCCCCCTCCCCAGGAGTAGGTGCGCGGGTCGGTCGTGGCCTCTGCAGACTACCGGTGCCCGGGGCGACAGCCGGGGGTTGGGGGCTGGCCACGGAGCCCCGACGCGGCGGCGGGAGCACCGTGAAGCTGAGCCGAGGAGAGGCTTCCAGAGGCTGCGGGACCCAGAAGGGAGGGACTCGGCAGCAGTGGGCGGGCGGGGACCCAGGCACCAGTGGCACGGGAGTCTGACCGCCCGAGGCTGTCAGACATTTCTGGCCCTGGTTCCCTTAGGAGGTGTCGAGGGATTGTGAAGCGGAATCTCCAAATAATGAATTCGGTGTCAGGGAACCCGCACCCCCTCCCCCAACTACACCTTCTTCCCAGGCAGCCGCTGGCTCTTTTCCACAAACAATTCAGGACAACAGCTCTCCCCCCAGAGTGGCCCCAGAGGGAGCCTGACTTCTCCAACCTGGGCACCAGTTGATTTGTAGCTCTGCATATCCACCAGGAAGGGGACTCAAACCTCCCACATCCAGTATCAGTCTGAACCCTGGCCCCAACCCTCTTACTCTCCAATCTCCCACCACAGGTTCCTGCAGATCCAGGCAGGACAGTCTGCTAGACAGATCCTGGAACCCTGCATTCCCAAGGGCTCCCCTCTTCATCTCCTGCCTGAAGGCAAGGCCCTGGGCATCAGGTCCTGTACTTGCCAATGCATGCAACATGGTAGACTTAGTTCTGCTTCCTGGCTTAGGCTCAGTGACCTCATTGCCAGCAAGAAGATTAACTTTCCCAGTCCAGTAAGGGTATTGGGAGAATTTGGTGTTGCATATATGATGCATGGCCTGATGACCCATTCTCTGTGGCCTGACCCATCAAAAGGGTGAAGCTAGAGGGTGGGAAAGGAGAAGTAGCAGTCCAAGGAACACCCTCCCCCTCCCCCAGAATCTTATAATCCCCTTGTGAGGTCTCCTGTGAAGATTAGGGAGCAACCTTAGGTCTTCTGGCATGTGACACATGCTGTAATCCTATCTACTCAGGAGGTTGAGGCAGGAAAATTGCTAGGTCAAGGCCAGCATGGGCAATTTAGAGACGCTCTATCTCAAAGTAAAATATAAGAAGGGCTGGGGATGTAACTCAGTGGTACCATCCCAAGATCATTCCCCCAGTACTGGGAAAAATGAAAAACAAACAAACAAACAAACAAAAAAAAAAGAGACTCACTCATCAAATGTTGAACATTTAAATATCTTAATGATTACTAATAGCCTGTTAAACAAAATATGTTCTATTCTCCTATCTCAACAAATATACCTTCAGTATAATCTGAAAGGCCAAATTTAATTTAGAATGCTTGGATTCCTTTTGGGTAATGAATTGGCCCTTGCCTGCAGCAACCCCACTCATTCCCTGACCAGCTCTGGAACTATCCACATCTGCCAAACAGGCACCCCTGAGGCACTAGTTAAACTAAGGATGGCACCTGACTGTGTGGCTCATTTCAAGAGGACATGCTCTGGAAGAAGGCTGTACAGTCACTGGAAGTAGGCTTGGCGCCTTCTGGGCAGGAAATTCCAGAGTATGGTCTAGAATGGGGCACCTGGGGCTCAGATAGGCTGTTCCTTGTGGCCCCAGAGATTCCTCACTCCGCAGGGTGGAATATGGCAGGAGAAGAGCTAGATGAAGTTAGAACCCAGGAAGGGTACAGAAGCCACAGATCAGATGCTGCCCACCAGTGACCTGAGACAAGTTCTGGACACTCACTTTCCTTGTCTATCAAACAGACCAGCAGCTGTACCTGCAGCGCAGGGCAGATGGGAAGGTTCACATGGAAATAAAGATGTATGCCTGCCTAGGGTCCCCCCAACCAGCAGATGAGGGCAACACAGAAGATGAAGATGGATGGGGGGGGCTCAGGCAGCCCTCCAAGATGTCAGGCCTCTGAAGACAATCCTGGGAGGAGGGGCCGCTGAGCCAGCACAATTGCTGAGGCTGAGCCTAGAGTAGCGCTAGTGGCAGCTCCACTGCAGCCCCAGCTGGCCTTCTTCCCGGATGTACAGCCGCCGCCAACCAGCCTGCAGCCCTGCCTCTGCCCACTAGCCGCCTAGGACCTGCTCAGGTGCTCCCTGGCACCCTTCCAATTCCCAGAGCCTTGATGGCCAGTCCTTCAGGTTTAAAAGGAAGATGGTGAATGTGCCTTCTCCTTAGGCTGCTGCAAGTATGCAGCATATGTTAGCTATGTGGTCCTTATCATTCTTGTGGGTGCCACTTCTACAAAGTTCTGGGCCCATGCCTGATACGTTAAAGAGGCTCAACAACTATGTGTTGCCACTTGCTTCTTGCCCAGCACAGATGCTATAGTTGCTCAGACTGGTCAGTGACCCTGCCCAGTTTGTGAGCTACTTCTTAGTTGGGACATGACAGCCTCCTGAGTCCTCAGCCCTCGGCTCTACCCAGAGACCTACAGGAAAGGGAAAAGCTCAAGACCCTAGGGGATACCTGCACATACCCGACCAAGTCTTTTCTAATCTTACCCTACCCTCTTGCTCTTTGGCTCTGTCATGGTTTATACAGCTCCTGATGTCCTTCCAGAGCTGGGGTCCAAAGGTCTCTTCTGTTGCACTGTGCCCTGTATCCACCTGCTGCCCTGAGCCTGCTGTAGAACTGCCTTAGGCACTCTTGTCTCTTTGGAGAGGAAGATGAGTAGAATGGGGAGCTTTCTCCTCAGACAGAAAGA
>RJWM01014516.1:0-18040 GCA_004363535.1 Dasyprocta punctata | reverse complement strand
CTCGCAGCAATTTTCCTGCCTCAGCCTCCCAAGTCCTGAGATTACAGGTGTGCGCCATGATGCCCGGCTTGAATCCCAAGCCTCAGTTTTCTTGTCTTCAAATGTAGTGGATCCTCTTCAGCAGAGTCATTGTGAGAAATTGATACATAATCACAGTTAGGTGGTTCCTCAAAAAGCTGAACTTAGTTACCATATGACCCAGTAACTCCATTCCAGGGATATACTCAATAGAAGTAAAAATCTGTATGCAAACAAGTGTTTGTATATGAATGTCTGTAGCAGTACCATTCATAAAAGCCAAAAAGAAGAAAATAACCCACACATCCATAAGTAGATAAAAAATCTGGTCCATCTGTATGATGGAGTATTATTCAGTCACAGAAAGTAATGAAGCACTAACACATACTGTGATGTGAATGAACCTTGAAAACACAATGCTAAGAGAAAATGGACACAAACAGCCACAAATTGTAGGATTCCATTGATACCAAATGTCCAGAATAAGTCAATATATTTATTTATTAGTACTGGGAATTGAACTCAGGACCTTGCACTTGCCAGGCAGGCGCTGTGCCACTGAGCTATATCCCTGGCCCCCAGAATAAGCCAACTTATAAAGACAGAAAATAGATTAGTGATTGGCAGGAGGTGGTAGAGGTGACTGGGAGTAGCTACTTAATAGGTGCAGGTCTCCCGTTTGGAATGATGACAAAGTTTTTGAGCTAAGGAGAGGTAGTGGTTGCATACCAGTTTCACTGTACTAAGTGACACTGAATTGTTCCCTTTAAATGATTAATATTATATGAATATCATCTCAGTTAAAACAAAAACAGCCCAGTACAGTTGTGCACACCAGTAATCGCAGCTCTCTGGGAGGCTGAGGTTGGAGGACCAAAAGTTTGAGCCCAGCCAGGGCAATCTAGTGACATAGTGAGACCCTGTCTCAAAATATAAGATAAAAAAGAAACTGAAATGCCGCTCTGTGCAAAAGTCCTGGGTTCAATCCTCAGAAATCATAAAAAACATCCACACCAAATTCCTGCATAGAGCATACCCTCAAAAAGACTTGTCCTGAGCTGGGCATGGTGGCACACGCCTTTAATCCCAGCACTTGGGAGGCTGAAGTAGGAGGAGCATTGTGAGTTCAAGGCTGGTTTGGGCTACAACGTGAGCAAGGCCGGCCTGAACTACATAGTGCAATCCTGCCTCAAAAAAAGTAGGGCTGGGAGTTTGGCTCAGTGGCTTAAATGCCTACTGGGCAGGTGTGAGGTTGTGAGTTTGGTCCCTGGTATCAACAAAACAAACAAACAAACAAAAAACCAGACTCATCCTGGTATTATTTGGACGACTGAATGCAGATGTCTTGTCCTCTGCGTGAATGATTTGGAGATGACAAAGTGCAATGTATGTACCATTGTCGCGCCCTGATTCACATGCTTTGAAATTTTGTTGCAGTTTTTTTTTTCTTCTTTCCCTTCTTTCTTTTTATCCTTTAACAAACTGGATTTGGAAAAAAGAAGAAGAAGAAGAAGAACATGCCCTCAAAATGAGAGTAAAGGTGCTGTCTTGGTTATTTTTCTCATTGCTGAGACAAAATACCCAACATCTAAAGTTAAAGGAGGAAAGGTTTATTTTGGCTCATATTTTGTAGAGGTTTCAGTTCATAGATGGCTGGCTCCAAGGCAGGATGGCAAGGCCAAAGGGCATCACTGACAGAAATAGTACCTCCTGGGCAGAAGGCAGCAAAGCAATGAAGTAGCAAAGAAGCATCAAATGAAGATGGCAGCCCTCTTTCTGTTCCTTATATTCTATCCAGACTACTCAGCCTTAGGGAAGATAGCACTCATACTCAAGGAGAACCTTCTCATTATCCACACCCAGAATTATGCCAATGCGATCAGTGGACAATTTAGTAAAAACACACCCTTGCTCCCAGTATCACACACTCTAGATCCAGCCACCTCTGAAAGCACCACCTATGACTGGATGAGGTTTTGGGAGGACATCTAGACACAAGCCATAACAGAAGCTGAAGGTCAGAAGTTAGGTAGGTGAAGGGAAGAGGGAAAACATCTCAGGCAGAGGCAAAGAACCCAAGTGAGAGTGTGATGAAGTCAGAAGATGTCATCTCTACTGAGGCAGTGACCTGTTGGAAGAAGAGACCAGAAAGCCACATGGTGGGTGAGAGTCAGGCCCAGGAGCCTGCAGGGTACCAGGGATCTTCTGAAGGCTTTAATGAAGTGATAAAGCATGACTTTTGCTTGTAAGAGACCAATCTGAAAAAGTGAGCGAAGAGCCAGACATGGTGGTACGCACCTGTAACTTCAGTACTTGGGAGCCTGAGGCAAGAGAAACACTCTGGTCTCAAAAAAAAAAAGAAAAAGTGGATGTGGCAAGTGAGGAGGTTGTTGATAGGGGAGAAAGAGTGGTTCAGCAGAAGACAGGGAGGTCAGAGGAAGGAAAAACCATGGGAGAAGGGAAGGGTGAGGGACAGGGGTATGTCCAGATGATGCCCAACTGTAACACATGGGTGGGCCCTGGTTACTGAAGTGTAAGCTGTTTGTGGAGAATCGCCTTAGCCATTATCGGGGACCCAGCCTAGATCCCCAATCTTCCGAACGAGTGTACGGCGAGGGCTTAAATAAATGAGACAAATTGTATGATTTTAGGGCTCCAGGAGGATCAAAGCCCCTGCAGAGTTCTTGACTCTGCAGCTATCATGAGGGCTAAGACAAAGAGTTTCTCTGGATCACCCATATATATTTTCAAATAGACAAAGAGAGGGGATACTGAGGGAGGTGCTGAGGGTGGTGCCAGAACTGAGCAGGACTTGGGAGTCACTTCAAGGACATCTCCAAGGAGTAAGAAATGCCAAGAATGGAGAACTATGTCATCTACAAAATGGCCTTTGTGATGGGACTGTGATGCCCTGCAGAGTAAGAATCTTGCAGGACAGTCTCTATTAACATAATTGATTATGGAGCCAATATGTCCTCAGCTGCGGCCTTTTTTACCTTGCCTTTTGAGGTATCACTGAACTCATTGGCCACTACAGGCCTCGATCAGGACCAGTGATTCATAGAATTTCCTTACTATGAATCAGCTCCCATCGCCAGGCAAGGGGCCTGGGCCTAGACCTAGGACAGACTCACAGATAAATAAAATGCCAATAAGTAAATTTTAAATCCTGCTCAGAACTGCTTCGTAGCAGTCTCCAACAGGCCATGAAGATGGTGTCCTCTGTGGGGATGTAAGGGGCTCAGTCTAACTGGGAGCTGGATGTGCATAAAGGGCAGAGGCACTGGAACTCAACAGAGCTAGAGAAAGTGTAGAAAGGTCCCAGAGCAAGGATGGCACTGGATGCTCTGAACTAGTGGTCACAAGCTTCCAGGGATCCTGTGGGCTGGGTCCCATATCTGGAGGAAAATGGAGAAAGATCAAGTGTTGGGGCACAATTGTGGCCATGAGAGATGAGAGTTGTTCAGGAATGATGCTGTCAACCATGGAGAAGACATGTTAAGAGGCAGGAGGAAAAGTATCCACTGGATTTGGCAAAGTGAGATGGCCAGTGGCCTTAGAGAGCTGGGGGTAAAGCTGAAGAGTGAGAGGGAGGCAGGGAAGTTGAACAGGCAAGGAGGTAGTGAAGACAACTTTGGTTTTTTTGGTTTTAAAACATTATTTTTATTTTTGTTTTTTTGCTTTGGTTTGGTTTTTGAGACAGGGTCTCGCTATGTGGTTCAGGCTGGCCTTGAACTCACTAAGGAGCCCAGGCTGGTCTTGAACTCTAATCATCCTTTTGCCTCAGCCTCCATGAGTCCTGAGATTACAGGTATATGCCACTATGCCCAGCATGTTTGGGTTTTTGTGACAGAGTCTTTTTTCCTTTCTCAAATCCATTTTATGCATAGATAAAAAAAAAAAAAAGAAAGAAAGAAAAGAAGAAGAAAAACTACAATAAAATTCTAAAGTATGTCAATCAGGGAGTAACAATAGTATATATATTGCGCATTGTCATCCCCAAATCATTCACCCAGAGCACAAGACATCTGTCCAAACAATACCAGTACAAATCTTTCTCTTCAGGGAACTCAGAGAAAGCAACAGGGTCTTGCTATTCAGTTCAGGTAGGGCTTGAACTCACTATGTAGTTCAGGTTTTCCTCAAATTCACAGCGATCCTCCTGTTTTAGTCTCCTGAGAGCTAGGATTACAGGAATGTACTACCATGCATGGCTTGAAGACAATTCTTTGGGGTTTTTTTTGTTTGTTTTAGTTTTTTTTGTTTTTTTGTTTTTGTTTTTTTACTGGGGATCAAACTCACGATCTTGCAGTTTGCCACGTAGACACTGTGCCACTGAGCCATACCCCCAGCGCCAAAGACAACTCTTTGAAGGAAAATGGCAGTTAAAAGTTTTGGAATTATTTTACGATGTTAAAAGGCTAAGGGGAGTGCTCATTTCAGCAGCACATGTACTAAAATTGGAATGATGCAGTGAAGATTAGCATGGTCCCTGCGCAAGGATGACACGCAAATTTGTGAAATGTTCCATATTTAAAAAAAAAAAAGGCTAAGGGAAAGTCAATCATGGTCAACGCCTATAATCTCAGCAGTTGGGAGGCTGAGGAAGGAGGATTGCTACAAATTCTAGGCCAGCCTGGGAGGCTACATACTGAGTTCAAGGCCAGCCTGAACTACACAGTAAGACTCTGTCTTAAAAAAAGCTAAGGAGAGCCAAGGACCGTAGTGCATACCTATTTGCAAGTTTTGCAAGTTTGGCTCAGTCTAGGTGACTTAGCTACTTAGCAAGACCCTGCCTCAAAATAAAAAATAAAAAAGCGCTGGGGATGTAGCTTAGTGTGGAGAGCGACTCTGGATGCAATCCTCAGTATAAATAAATAAATAAATAACAAAGCTAAGTGGTAGGAAAGAGAGGAGGTGGGGAAGATATAGGTAGGAAGGTTCCTGGGACCCAGGGCCTGGGTGAATAGGCTAAGTGTGGGCATTAGTCAAGTAACCATATCCACCCTTTGTGTCACCAGATGAAGGAGTGGTTGCAGCCATGTTCCTAAGTATGGTGGGAAGAAACTATGGCAGAGCCTGTCTCAAGAATTTTGCTGCAAGTTTGGCTCAGCAGCTTAAGCGCCTGTCTGGCAGTCATGAGGCTGTGAGTTCGATTCCCGATGCCGAAAAAAAAAAGAAGAAGAAGAAGAAGAAAAATATCCATCCCCGGTGCCGGGAAAAAAAAAAAAAAGAATTTGGAAAGATCGGGTGTGGTGGCACATGCCTGTAACCCCAGCACTGGGGAGACTGAGGCAGAATCACTGCAAGTTCAAAACCAGCCTGTGCTACATAGCGAGTTCACAGACAGCCTGAACTACATAGGGAGACCCCGTCTCAAAAGAGAGAGAGAGAGAGAGAGAGAGAGAGAGAGAGAGAGAGAGACAGAGACAGAGAGAAAGGTTTTGGAAAGCTGGAGTGGAAAACAAGGCAAGGCATGAGTGCCTAGTTTGAAAAGGGTCCCGGACCCGAATGGGTACCACAAGGTTTAGGTTGAGTGCTGCCCAGGTCAGAAAGTGTTGGAACAAAGGTTGTGAGATGCAGTAAATAAAACTACAGAATGCCCAAGTACATTTGAATGTAATGTAAGTTAGTCCTATATTTTTAGTATAAACATATCCCAGGTACGAGCCGGGCGTGGTGGCGCACGCCTTTAATCCCAGCACTCGGGAGGCTGAGGTAGGAGGAGCGTTGTGAGTTCGAGGCCGGCTTGGGCTACAACGCAAGCGCAAGGCCGGCCTGAGCTACACAGTGCGACCCTGCCTCAAAAAACCGGGCTGGGCGTTTGGCTCAGCGGCTTACGTGCCTGTCAGGCAGGCTTGAGGTTGTGAGTTCAATCCCCGGTGCCGCAAAAAAAAAAAAAAAAAAAACGTATCCCAGGTAATGCTTGGGATACAATTATATTAAAAAGTGAGTTGCTTATCTTAAATTCAGGAGATGTAAACAAGGATAGTGTAACACCAGTAATGGGTCAGGGACGGAATGCGGACCGTGCTACCCTGTCTGATACTTGGGCCTGGAAAACAAGTAGCCGCGCCAGACTAACGCCGAGTAGAGTCCGTTACGTGCCGTGATTCTCCATAGTCCCCGTCCCAGAATTTTGGTCTCGCCCCACCCCCTCTTCCGGCGCTCCATGGTATTGCCCAGATGATCCATCGATAACTCTACGCTCGGACTCGGCCTCTATCGACTCGCTCCGGCTCTCCTAGCCATCCTGGGTCACGGCAGAGTGCGGAGCGCAAGTAAGAGGTATGGAGACGACGGGACAAAGGCCAGGAATCGGCTGCTGGGTGGCTAGGAGGGTGCAGCCAAGGGAAGGTGCGAACAGAAGGGACCCAGGGTGGTCAGTGAAACACCGGGAGCTCGCAGGTGTGGCCAGACAGCCCCATTCTATCAGGTCGAGCCACCGGTGAGCCACACATGCGCAGCCGCAGCGCGGGTTTCCTCGGGAGCCCCCCCCGCCTGCGCATGCGCGTCCCGCCCCTGCGGCAGAAGGTGGCTCCTGTGACTGCCCTCTCCCGGGCGTGATTGGCGTGGCGTTCAGCTGGTGCATACACTAGCTGGGTCCTCGGAAGCTAGGTGTCCTGACGGGCAGTCAGCGAATCCTTGAACCCACCTGAGCCTCAGTCTCCCCGTCTCTAACGTAGAATTGATAATACCTTTCTGAGAGCACCAGACATTTACTCGGTACCCAGACAGCATCTCCTAAATACTTAAAACCTCTCTTCTCTCCAGATGGTCTGACCTTTGACCCCTTCCAATCAGTTTTCCTGCCCTGGTGGAGGGATTCGTACTTCCCGGCAACTACACCATGAACACCTCTCCAGGAACAGTGGGCAGTGACCCTGTCATCTTGGCCACCGCGGGCTATGATCACACTGTGCGGTTCTGGCAGGCCCACAGCGGGATCTGCACACGCACTGTGCAGCATCAGGATTCTGTATCCTCCACCAGAGTGGTGGGCAGGGTGGTGCTGGTCAGGCCAGCGGGTGGGGATGATGTAACAGCTCCTGCCAGGTAGTGGAGGTGAGAGCCATGGCCCCAGACTTCCTTGCTGTCATCCCCCTTAACTGATCCCAGCAGGTGAATGCGCTGGAAATCACTCCAGACCGAAGCATGATTGCTGCTGCAGGTACCTGTGACTTTTGACCTCTGATTCCTGACCTCTTCTTGATTTGGGGACAGCCATGTTTCAGTTTACCGTGTGTTCTTAGGTTATCAGCACATCCGCATGTATGATCTCAACTCCAATAATCCCAACCCCATCATTAGCTATGATGGAGTCAATAAGAACATCGCATCTGTTGGCTTCCATGAGGACGGCCGTTGGATGTATACAGGCGGGGAGGACTGCACAGCCCGAATCTGGGACCTCAGGTGTTGAACAGGAGGGGCCTGCTACTTGGGGGTGAGGGTGGGTCAGGCAGGGGCCTGGCTTTGGCACCTTTTCTCCAAGCAGAGGCTGGGCCAGGGAGCTTTGTGTGGATGACTTACTGAGGGAAGGAGAAAAGTCTAGTAATGTGAATTACATCAAAGAGCTAGCTGTGCTTTGAGGCCAGGGCCTGGCTTTTCCCTCCTATTCAGTCTGTCACTGGCTTCAGAATACTGCTGGGAGGGAAGAGCTAAACCTCTGGGGTGGGGAGGATTTTCTAGGAAGAGGGCATTTAGTGGGACACCAACAGCATCCCCTAGAGATGGTGTGTGACAACCCCCCACAGGTCCCGAAATCTGCAGTGTCAGCGGATCTTCCAGGTGAATGCACCCATTAACTGTGTGTGCTTGCACCCCAACCAGGTGAGAATTACTCATGGGGCCAGGGACTCAGGGTTGCAAAGGCAAAGATCCCGCTACACCTCACCTCCCCTATACCCCAGGCAGAGCTCATCGTGGGTGACCAGAGCGGTGCTATTCACATCTGGGACCTGAAAACAGACCACAATGAGCAGCTGATCCCAGAGCCAGAGGTCTCCATCACATCTGCCCATATTGACCCTGATGCCAGCTACATGGCAGCAGTCAATAGCACCGTGAGTCCCTGTACTCCCTGCAAATGGGCTGATTTTCCATGTCCTTCAGGCCCCTTCCCTCCTCCCAGGTTCAAACACCCACCATCCCCCAGAGTCAGTAATACAGGTATCACTCCTGATGTCCCTTTTGCTGCCTGCCATGGCCTATCCAGCAGGCCAAGGAACCTTAGCCATCCCTCATTTCCCTGTCACCTCCTGGACCAATTCACCCTTATCTTCCCTGATGTTGACAGTCTCTCTGACCTCCCCTTGTTCCTTTGTCCAGTCTTCTTTGGCAGCAGCTTTACTATCCAGACGGCATCATTCCACTGAGGAGACCTCAAGATGCCCTGGATTCTGCACATGGTCTGCAGGACTCTGGTTTGGGTTCTGCTCTCCCTTCTAGCCTCATTTTTTCTCCCCTAATTTCACTTAAATCACAGTGTATCACTTCTCCCATATCCTGGCCTTGGCCTGCAACCTCTCTATCTGGGTGCCCTCCTCTCCTTCTGCATACCTCTGTTGGCCAGCAGCACCCCTCCAGGGAGGTGTGTGTGAGCCCTTGGCCACTGTAGCCTCCTGTCTTAGCTGGCCAGGTGTGGCCCTTGGTTGCGCCCACCTCTATGTCCTGGTCCAGCTCCATATAGCCACTTGGTCCCAAGTGTTGGATCCAGGTTCAACCCCCAGGATGCCCTTCTCTGAGGTTCCAGGTTTCAAGTGATTTGCCTTCTACCCAACAGGGAAACTGCTATGTCTGGAATCTGACTGGGGGTATTGGTGACGAGGTGACCCAGCTCATCCCCAAGACCAAGATTCCAGCCCATACCCGCTATGCTCTGCAGTGCCGTTTCAGCCCTGACTCCACGTGAGCAAGGCCCATTGGCCCAGGGAAGGGATTTGCCTGGGGCTGGGCTTTGATGGGTTGGGTCCACCTGGTGCATGGTAAAGGGGTACAGGGTAGAATTGACTACCAATTTAGACTTCTTACATCCATACCTCCAGGCTCCTTGCCACCTGCTCAGCTGACCAGACATGCAAGATTTGGAGGACATCCAACTTTTCCTTGATGACAGAGCTGAGCATCAAGAGCAGCAACCCTGGAGAGTCATCACGTGGCTGGATGTGGGGTTGTGCCTTCTCAGGGGACTCCCAGTACATTGTCACAGGTAAACCCTGCTTCCCCTCCCCTACCTGGGTGTGTGGAATGGACCAGCCCAACTGTTGTTCCTCCTTTACCTCAGGCCAGCTACTTCAGACTCCAGACATAGCAGTTGCCCTATAGGGTAGGAGGACAGTCACTTGACACCAGTTTCAGAGAGGGGAACCCTGGGGATGCACATAGGGACCTTGGCTAGGGTATGCGGGTGGACACCTTGAGTCCTGCCTGTATGAGGCCCCTGGGAGGTCTAGTCCCAACCAAGAGCCATATCTGTCCCTGAGCTATTGCCTCATCCTTTCCTACAGCTTCATCTGACAACTTGGCCCGCCTTTGGTGTGTGGAGACTGGAGAGATCAAGAGAGAGTATGGTGGCCACCAGAAAGCTGTTGTTTGCTTGGCCTTCAATGACAGTGTCCTGGGTTAGCCTGTACTCTTGAGACTGCAGGCAGCTATTGGACAGTAGGGATGGCCTGTGCAGTGTCTACAGCTGGATGTATCTGTGTAGGGCCAGGAGTTTGGCTCAGCGTGTTAAGCGCCTGGATGTGTCTGTGTATCACCTGGTCAGAGTGAAACCTCTGGGCTAGCCTCTGCCTACCAGGTCTACTGTAACAGAGCAGGCCACCCTGGCCCCTCTCAACCAGCCTAGACCTGCTGTGTGCTGCAGAACTCTTGTCAGTGCCCATTTGCTTATCAGGAACCCATCAAGCCAGGGTACACATGCTTGGGTTGGGAGAGCCTGCATTCCTTCAGAGACTGAACCTCTGGGCCTAGAGCTGCTGGGGGAACCTGAGGCTGGTGCCTATCTCCACATCTTGCTTCCCCTTCCTGCCCCAATCAGATCCCAAAGCCCAGAGAACACCACCACAGCCAAGTGCAAGGGTTTATTTGTTCCTGCCAGCAGTTGTCCTCCATGGTGCTGGTGACCAGCCAACTGCTGGCCTATGGAGACAAGTCCAGATGGGTCAGGCAGAAGACTTAGTCTGGAAGGTAATAAAAGCAGACGGACATGCAGATGTTGCTTGGGAAGCAGATGTCAATGCAGAGATAGATCAGCCGCTGTTTCTGGGGCCCTAGAGGGAGGGGGATCGTGAATTCCCAAAGGGCTTCTACTCAGCTCCTTAGATGTTCTTTGAGAACCACAGACCTCTCCACACAGTATCCCCCAACTCACCTTCCACTCGATGGGCCCAGTAGATGGGAGTTTTTGCACAGAGCTGTTGGACCGAAGCTCCCACCTGGGCAGGATCCACAGTATGGCTCCCATGCACTGCCAGCAGCTCTTGGGCATGGTAGGTGTCCTGGCCAGGGGCATGGAACTCTTGAGCCTGCAAGAAGACTTTGGTGGACTGTAGTACAGGGTACTTGCCTGCTTCTGGCTGGGTCAGGGCCACACATCCCACCCCAACCTGACAGCCCAGCCATCTGCTGCTATCGGCAGCCTCAGCTAAGAGAAGATAGAGCTCTCTGTTCTCTGAAACCAGAGCCCCAGCTAGCCTGGGCCGGTTACACACAGGACCCTTTGTCTGGTTCCTGTCCTGGGGGCTGAGCTGAGTGGGGCTGCTCACCCTGGAGGTGTTCACCATCAGCTGCAGGGTCTCCCGATCTTGAGCCTCCATCAGGCGCAGGAAGCAGGCCTGGTGCTCTGCCGGGCGGTAGCAGATGCAGCCCTGGGGAAGCAGGTGGGTAAGGTGGGACTTTCTCTAACATACGCAGTTTGACCCCCTCCCTGTTAACTCACGTTTTGCCCATCGAACAGCACTGCCCAGCTGCGGTTGCTTTGAGGTGGAGTCACCATAATGGTTGCCATGTTCCGGGCCATGTCCACCAGGGTGGTTTGGTTGGACCGGGGCACCCGTGGACTTGGGAGAGTCAGTCGGAGCATCTGCAGCAATGGCTGAAAGTGGGAAGTTGGAGTTCAGCCAGGCAGGCTTTACAGCCCCATGTCTCCAGCCCTGAGATGTAGCACTTGTGCATCATCTGAATGGGCTTTCGACTCTTCTGGTCCTCTTTGTCATTTGCTACAAGGCCACTGTCATGGCCTGCTCTGGGCCCTAACTCCTCTGGAGGGCTGGCATGTGCTAGTCTTCTTGTCCCCTTCCACTGTGTATGCTTTTGTGCCTGAGGATAGGCTCACCTTGGGAGGGCCATGGGTGAAGCCAAGAAGCCCTCCAGCCACAACCCCGGCAGTGGCTAAGGCCAACAGCAGCAGCAGCAGACCTGCGGCTCTCCAGCTCCCATGGCAGGGCTTAGTCTTCACCTAGGGCACATTGTGGTCAGTGGGACTATTGGGTTGGAGACCCAGAAGTGGGCTTACTCAGGGAAGGAAGGTATAGTGGGTGATGGCACTCCCAATCCCTGTCCGGGGAATCCCCAGGTCCTTGTCCAGGGAATGGCAAGGTACTCACCTCTGTAGGACAAGGCTCGGGGCCCTCTGTGTAGCCGCTCCTGTTCTCCATGCTGCAGCCCCTGCTGACAATACACTGATTGTCTGCAGCCCCTTGGAGGATTCAGCAGGGAAACCGCAGGATGCTTCTGATGAGCCAAACAACTGTACCCTCCCCTCCAGACCTTGCTGCCTCCTCCCTACCTCAGTATCTGATATCTAGGTCAGAGCCAAGGCAACTCCCTCCCCTACTGGGGGTGCCAATCACCAGGCCGGGTTAACTGGCCTATACAGACTAGAGAACACAGGGTCTCAGAAAACTTGAGAACTGAGGCCTCAGTGGGAATCCAGTCCAGCTAATTGATGGGGGCAACTCAGGCCGTCTGGATGATTAGCTGGGGCAGATTTAATGTCTTCCCATCTGTCACCTCTGGACTCCTGAGCTGAGGGCAGAGCCTGGCACACAGCAACCCATCAGTAAGTACCTGTCCCATGACACGAATACTGGGCTATGTACCACTTCCATCCTCTCCCTCATGTCCCTAGCTGCTTTTAAACCCACTTTCCACCCCCACCCACAGCCTACTACCTAAGGCTGTGGGCATCTAGCAGAACATACAGGCCTAGCACCAAGGTTATAGACTAAGTCAGCAACTGTCACCCAACTGGAGTCTCCTACATGTTGAGGATGGGCAGTTTGGCTTTTTGGGTCCCTCCCAGAATGGCCTGCTTCAGATTCATCCCTACTCACATGTCCTGGCCCATGGTCCATCTCCAGACATATGAATGTCTAGGTTACTATGTATGCTTCATCCCATGGTCCTGTCCTGCTCTGGTTTTGTGCCCCACTTTTCCTGATTCTTCAGGACTGTTTCTGTAATAGTTCTGAAATGATGTGGGGCTGCAGTAGTCATTGTTCCAGATCTGGAATCAGAACCTTAGCCCAGGTTTTATTTTTTAAGTCCTCCCATTCTACTCCCACCTCCCCAGCTAGACAGCTGCCATCTGGGGGCAGCTGTAAAGGCGAGGAAGGAAGGCCCAGTCAGTGCAGGTTTGAGAGTTTAATGTGCATGTAAGGTCACACAGCGCAAGGGGTCAGAGATGGGGTTCACACAGGCTCCCAAGCTGGCTGAAGAGGGAGGCATTGCTGGCTGCTGCACCTGCTGTGTGCTCCTGGTGTGGGTGACAGCGCCCTGACAGGCCTGCTCAATATCTAGACCCACCTTGAGCCGACCTCGCAGAGCCAACGTCAGCACCACCAACCTCACAGGCATGGCTGCCCTCCTGCTGCCATGTGGCACCATCCCATTTATTGCTGTGAGAACTCAGTGAACAGGTGATGGAGCACTGTGATCACAGGGCTGAGAGAAGCCACTGGATACAGGGTGAGGCACTGGGAAGGAGTCAGCCAAAAGGAACAGCCTCCCAGGCTTTGCCCTGCAAGTGCTGCCAAGCCTGCTCAGCAAGCTGCTAAAGTTCAGCAGCCCTAGGGAACAGGCAGAAAAGGCCAGAGAACCCCAGGTCCTCCTACTGACAATCATCAAGGGAATACA
Organism: Dasyprocta punctata; assembly: GCA_004363535.1. Lineage (NCBI taxonomy): Eukaryota > Metazoa > Chordata > Mammalia > Rodentia > Dasyproctidae > Dasyprocta > Dasyprocta punctata. The sequence goes on along the minus strand of RJWM01014516.1, from coordinate 4,882 downwards.
AGACCAGGATAGGTGGCCTCACACCTAACCCCTACTGACCTCTAACTCTAACCCTGATCCAGGGTACAGGCAGGCGGGGAAGAGATAAAATACTTTGTAAAACAATTTCCTGTTATCTGGGACACCTCTTTCCTCCACCACCCAGAGGGCACCCAAGGTGACAGGCAGTCCTTGGCCAACACATGCCTTTATAGCCATGTTGCTGGCTATGGGACATGGAGACTTCTTCAGTGTTATTTCTCCTATGAGACAGAGCACAGCTATTAATCCACATACTTAAAGATTCAATTCCACCACTTGACAAAGTTATTCACAAGTTAAAAAAATTCTTTTTGGTACCAACACTGCTGAGCTCCCTGCACAGCAGCCCAGAATTCAGTGAAGGTGTCCACACCCGCCTGAGTCACCTGCATTTAAATGCATACTTGAGACAGCCGAAGTTCAGCTGGGCTCTGGGCTGAGTTTACAGAACAGGGCAGCTGTATATGAGCAGCTGCAGCCCTGGGCATCTGAAAGGGAACAGACAATTGTGACATCAAAGTGGTTTTCAAAAGGAACAGGAGGGGTGGCAAGGGCAGCACCCCACACTCAAGGACAGAGTGACACCACTCAGGAGTGGCCTCCTTACTCCCTGCAGATAAGGAGCTAGGACACAGCAGCAGCAGTCAGCTATACTGCATTACCACACACAGTGGGGTGGAGGCAGAGAGGACTTCCTGTCTGCACAAGTGTCTCACAACAGTCACAATAATCAGGCCCTTCTTTTCTCTGCCCTTCAAGAGGGCTTGATCCCTGAACAAAACTTTTAAATACATGACACACACCTCTAGACCTGCAAGACCTGAGGTTACCTGAATCTTGGACAGGTGCCAAGTCTGCCCTAGCCAACACATCCAAAGCCCAGGACCCAACCCTACGATGCCCTCCAAGCTTAAAAAGTGCATCTTAAATTAAAATATAAGCATCTGTAAACAACATTGTCCCCAAAACGTTTACTTACAAGGCTAACAACTACTGCCTCCGTTTAACTCCAGTTACACTCTTGGGCCACATCGCTGAGCCAATGCCTAAGCCCCACCTATTAATTTGGCTAACATTTTCAATTACTTTTTATTCTGCAGATTAAAGACTAAATCTTTAACCTTGAAGGGCGGGTAAGAGATCGGCTATGCTGTCAACATAAAAGTCAGGAACCATTTTCTTCTTAGACATGCAGTCACTTTCCTGATTACTCTTCACGTCCCCCAGCGTGGAGACTCCCGTGAGGGTCAGGATGGTCTTCAGGCCGCAGGTGACGCCAAGGAGTATGTCGGTGTCCAGGCGGTCCCCGACCATGACAGTGCGCTCCGGATTGATGCCATATTCCTGGGACACGCAGTCGAAGATGAAACGGCTGGGCTTCCCGATGATGTCGGCTTGGCGCTGGGCGGCCATCTCCACCGCGCGCACCAAACAGCCGGTACCTGCGGGGCGGAGGGAGGGAACGGGACGCTGGAGTCAGAGGGTGCGGACGGGGCAGGGGCAGTGTGCCCTCCGGCCTCCCGCCCCGGGGCGCACGGACCCGCGAGGAAGCGGCCGTTCTCCAGCGGGAGCCGATTATCCATGTTGGTGCCCACGAGCAGACAGCCGGGCTGCTGTAGATAGCGCACGGCCTGGGTGAGCTTCATGTAGCTGAAATGCGGGTCGAAGCCCACCACCACCGCACGCACCTCGGGGTCGAGCGGCAAGGCTAGCCAGTCAGCGGCGCCGTCGCCCCGCAGCGGCTCAGGCCCCACGCCCACACTGGCGACGCCCACGGCCTGCAGCTCTGCCGCCAGGGCCGGGCTGCCCAGCACATAGGCCTTGGGTGCCGACGCGCCCGCCAGGCGTTGGCGCAGGTAGAGTGCAGCGCAGTAGGCAGTGCCGAACACCTCCGGGCCGGCCCCCGGCCCCGTGGGGCCACCGAAACCCAGACGCCGAAGCTTCTCGGCGTAGGCGGCGCGCGTCTTGCTGCTGTTGTTGGTGATGAAGCCCAGGCGCTTTCCGCGGGCCCGCAATGCCCTCACGGCCTCAGGCGCGCCGGGAACCGCTGTTTCGCCGCGCCACAGCACGCCGTCACAGTCAAACAGCAGCGTGTCCACGTCGGCCAGCAGTGCTTGGGCCCGCTCGGCGTTCAGCCGCACGCAGCGGGCGTCGTCGCCGCCTGCCTCCGCCATGGCTGCCCGCCGCAGATGCTGCCGGCCACTGCTGCCACCGGTCTCGCTCAGCCGCTAGCCGTGGCGCCCGCCCCGGCGCCCGTCCCGCCCCCAGCACGATCATTGGCCCTGGGTCTCGCGCGCATCGCCTGTTGGCTATCGTCTGCACCAATTCGTCTCCGCCTCTGGCAGGCAACACCAACCACCGCGGCCCAGAGAGGGAGAGCGAGTGGCCATTGGCCGCTGGGTTTGAGCCGCTCCGACCATTGGTTGGCAGGGTGCCAACCGGCTTGCGGAAAAGAGCGCTAGTTGCGGAAAGGTGCGGCCGAAGGCGGTGCAGAACGTAAGGCCTCTGCTCATTGGCGGCCACGGCACAGCTCGCCCATTGGAGGCGCTTGGTCAGCTTAGGTGACGGAGGCCGCTGGTCAAGCGACCCTGCGCTAAGCCGGTTGCTGATTGGCTGAGTTTTCTGGCGGTCTCGCTGGAGGGAAGTGCTGCAACCAAAGAGGGAAAAGTCACGTCCGCACTTAGGTTGCGTTGTGACAGGTCTGTGTCCAAGCCTTCTGCAGGCTCGGGATATGGTGTCAGCGCGTGATCTGTGTTATCTCCCAGGCCTTAAAGCCATCCTTACGCCTTCTTTCTCCACAGGCCTGGCCCTCCTATCTCCAGACCTTTCCAAAAACGTTTCCAGGCGGATGTGGTAGCGCAAGACTGTTATTCCAGCGCTGGGAAGGCTGTGGCAGGAGGATTGCTGAGAGTTCAAAACCAGGACTACATAGCGAGACTGTCTCTAAATAAATAAATAAGGAGACCCTGTCTCAAAAAATAGGGCCGGGGATTTAGCTCAGTGGCCTAAGCGCCTGCCTGGCAGGTGTGAGGTTGTGAGTTCGATCCCTAGTATGTATGTATGTATAAATAAATAAATATAAAATAAAAGTAGGCCTAGCGATGTAGCTGAATGCAAAGACTTAGGGGTTTATTCTCTGTTACAAACAGAATGAAACAGAATAACTGTGTTTCCTATGCCTAGGCAGTAACATGAACCACTGATTCCAAGGAATTGGGATTCGGGTTTAGGAGGACAAACTTACCTAAACATATTATCATCATTATCAGTTATTAGATACTAACTTCTGTTGAGGCATAACATGAAGCAAAGTGCGGGGTTTTTTTTTATTTTGGTTTTTTTGTTCTTTTTGGTTTGGTTTGGTTTGGTTTCTAGTGTTGGGGCTTGAATTCAGGGCCTTTGCACTGAATTGCATCCCCAGCTTTTGTTTGTTTTTTAATTTTGAGACAGGGACTCCTTAAGTGGCCAAGTTGCCCAGGCTAGATCCAAATTTGGATCCTCTTACCTCAGCCTACCAGATACTGGATTACAAGGGTGCGCCACTGCCTAGGTACTGCATGGAATTTTTGTATTTGTATATGCTTGTATGCACACAACCCAAATAAAATTCATTATTATTATTATTGTCTTTTTGAGACAGTTTCACTACGTAGTTCAAGCTAGCCTTGAATTCACATTGTACCCCAGGGAGCCTCAAACTCGCAACAATCCTCTGCCTCAGCCTCCCAAGTGCTTGAATTACAGGGATGTGCCACCATATTTGTCTCAAATAAAATTTAGAATACCACGTGTGATAAAAAAAAATATGTATATATATATGTGTGTGTGTATATATATATACATATATATATAGTAAAGCTGGGCATGGTGGTGCTTACCTCTCTGTAATCCACCACTTGGGAGCTGAGGCAAGAGGATTGCTGTGAGTGTGAATTTGAGACCAGCCTGGGCTATATAGTGTGATCTCTTTTCTTTTTTCTTTTCTTTTCTTTCCTTTTTTTTTCTTGTCTTTTTGAGACAAGGTCTCACTGTGCAGTTTAGGTTGGCCTTGAGCTTACTTCATAGTCCACATGGTCTCAAACTCATAATGATTCTTCTGCCCCAGCTTCCTGAGTGCTGGGATTACAGGCACACACCACCACACCCAGCTTGGAAGTTCTTTTTCATGTCTAGTTGTGGTGTTGTGTCTGCCTTGGTGTCTTGGTAATGTTTTTTTTGTTTGTTTGTTTTTTGCGGCACCGGGGATCGAACTCACAACCTCGTGCCTGCTAGACAGGTGCTTAAGCCACTGAGTCAAACCTCCAGTCCTAGTTTTTTTGAGGCGGGGTTGCACTATGTAGCTCAGGCCGGCCTTGCACTCGCGTTGTAGCCCAAGCCAGCCTCGAACTCACAATGCTCCTCCTACCTCAGCCTCCCGAGTGCTGGGATTAAAGGCATGCGCCACCACGCCCGGCTTTGTTTGGTTTGAGACAGGGTCTCATCGTGTAGTTCACTATGTAGCCCAGGCTGGCTTCAAACTTGGAGTGATCCTTCTGCCTCAGCCTCCAAAGTGCTGGAATTATAAGCGTGAGGTGTGTGCCACCATGGCTGCTCTTAGAAATGTGTCTTTTACTGTAATGTTTTTACTTATTGTTTTTAAAATGATGACAAGTTTGAAAACTAAGTGGTGAAGGGGTAAGGAGAAACTGACTCTGCAGAGCAAACTTGGGCCAAACAAAAGAGGAAAAGAACGCGAGCGCAAGGCCGGCTTGAGCTACACAGTGCGACCCTGCCTCAAAAAACCAGGGCCGGGGAGTTTGGCTCAGTGACTTAAGCGCCTGTCTGACAAGGCGCAAGGTTTTGAGTTCAATCCCCAGTGCTG
>RJWM01014515.1:37358-50396 GCA_004363535.1 Dasyprocta punctata | reverse complement strand
CATCCATCCATCCATCCATTCAAGATATCTGTAAATTTAGCATATTTGGAGGCTGATAAATTCTAAACTGAGTTGTTCAATAAAACTTTGCATTTTAATATTGCTCTTAGAATAAGTGTTCAAAGCCAAAATGAATGTGGAGAATATCACCCCTTCTCCACTTACTGAACAGATTTATTCTTTTGAAACATATTAGAACAAGAGTTATTTGTAATCTTTTAGCCCTTATACAACTTCTGCAAGTTATCAATAAATAACCTGAATTTTCTAATAAATTGTGTGTATATGAATACTCACATTTCCATAGAGAAGATTTATGGTTTGCATCCTATTTTCAAAGTGACGATCATTAACAAAACGTAGGAAATAAAGCTTTGTTTAAAATGACCCATTGCTCTTTTTTTTAAAGGAAAAAGTACCAATAGCAATAAATATTCAGAGAATTTTCACGTGCAGTGGCTATAGTAGTTCTCTCAACTTTCCTGAGGAAGATATTCACATTTGTTGGTTTACTTGCAGTATGTGGGAATGGCTACTTAAATAGGCAAAGGAAATCTATGATGATATGTTAATAAACAACGAACTAGTTCTATATGAACATATCCTTTTGCTTAAGCACAGTGAGGGCAAGGAGAAGTTATAAAAACTTGAGTGTGTGTGAACACATGCGCATGTGCATGCATGTGTTTGCATTCATACTGTCCGAGGTTGATAATTATGCTACAGGGGAAACTACACTATGAACATGTCATGTCTCTTAATGTCAATGTAAAACATTATGTTTTAATTTGTATTCACTGCCATAAGTTGCATTTTTCCTGTCTTTGTCTTTATTTTTGTCTGTTATTCATAAAATATAGGCACGTGTCATATTTTTTAATATCTGGGACAGTTGCGTGATAAATTGTATGAATAGGGCATGTATTTTGGGGATGCACATCTTCCTTGTAATATTTTTGTTGTCTACTATTTTTTTTTTTGTACTGGAAACTGAACTCAGGACCTTGTGCTTTCCATGTAGGTGCTGTACCGCCGAGCCGAATTCCTAGTTCTCGCTAACTGCTATATGGATACTGACACTTCTAAAATGGATAACGGAAAGACAAGATTATTTTTAAATTTTAGGCAATAAATCCCAGTGGAGACAATATTTCTAAGGTTTTTGGAAAAAGCATACAATTAAGTTCCAACAAACTCTGTGCTATCCTAAAATAAACACAAAACCTCCTCTGCACATTTTAGTTCTTCATGATGTACGGGTATTTGTTTTTATGAAGTTCACAAACCTGGGGAATAGACATTTGCATGCATTTTATATATTCTGATATAAACATCTCATTTTGCATCTGAGGTAGGAATATTCTGTGTACCTATATATCCAAGTCTAGAGGGTCAGCGGACTAATTAACATTTAATCTCACTAAAAGCAGATTATTTTGCTTATGTGAACAGTATCTTGTCAGATTAACAATGACATTGGTATTTAAAATTACCAAATCTAGTCTGGTTTATATAATAGCCTCTATCATCATCCTATCACTCATGCTGAGAGGGATTATTTATTGGATTCTTTTAGCTTTAGTGGAGTGGGCACAAAAATTTTATAGATGGATGATGCTTGGAATTTCTGATTCTTTAAATTTATTCTGTGAAGTCATATTACAGCTTTGAGAAGATCAGTGAATTGACTGCATGGTAGTCCTTGGCATTTATTAAATTTAAATAGAAGAGTAAGAAGTGTCCAATGATTTTAGTTTAGCATAAAATATATTATATTGTACTGTAAATATTAAACCAATAGCAATAATATTATAGTGTTACTAATATTGATAACAAATTCCTATGTGGCTTACAGGATCTACCAGAAATTTTAAAAATCATTTATACATCTTAATTCATTAATTCATGACAATAATCTTATAGGTGGACACTCTTATTAAATCCATTCTACACATAAGAAACTGAAACCGAAAGGGATTAAATAATGTCCAGTTCCTGCTCCTAGATAATAGGGTCGCTTTGATGCAAAGATAGGTTCTTGTGTTTGTGAGTCCGTATTCCAAACTCTCTGCTCCATGAAATGCACACTGTTTTAGAGACAGAAGAATTCCAAATCTCAGTGCAGTGTGATCTTATTAGTAGATTGTCGTAAAGATACATAGAAAGAAAAAAATAATACTTTTTGTACCAGGTGAATGTGACAGCTTTTGTAAAAGGTCTTTGGTAGACCTTGAAAAATAGATTAAATTTCAAAATGTGATAGTAATTACCACAATAGGACAATGTCACTCCCTCCCTTTGTCATTTTTTCTCTGTCTGTCCCTCTCTTTTTCTCTCTTTCTGTATCTCTCTGTCTCTGTCTCTCTCCCTCTCTCTCTCTCTTGAATTCAAGTGCATTTTACCACTGAGCTGCATCCTCAAGCCTATTTTATTTTTTGTTTTGACACAATGAAAAATGATAAAACTAAGTTGCCCAGCTGGGAACTTAGGAATCCTGCCTCAGCCAGACTAGGGATCTTCCTACCTTAACTTCCAATTGCTTAAAGTACAGGAATGATTCACCACACACAGCTGAATATTGCCCTTTCAACACATCGATGTTATTCATCTGAACTCCCAGGTTTGCTACAGTTTTACTCACAATAACCAGGATATGAAATCCACCTAAATATCAATCACTGGATGAATGAATTAGGACAATGTGGGACAAAAACACTGCAGACTATTATTCAGTTGTAAAAGTCACAGAACCCTATCGTCTGCAGCAATGTGGATAGAAGTGGAGGACATTATTTTAAGTGAAATAAGTGATGAGCAGAATCCAAACATTGAATAAACTCACACATAAATGGACTCTAAATAAGTTGAACCCAGAAGCTTAGAGTAAATTTTTGATTACTAGAGACTGGGAAGAAAAGGGTAAAGGGGAGATGGGAAATAGGTACAAGTTATTGTTTGACAGGTTGAAAAATTTATGGTGTTTGATGATGCAGCAGTGAGTATATTTAGCAATAAAGTATTATATATTTCAAAATACAAGAGAAGAATTTGAATATATTCATAAACAAATGATAAAAAACTAATGTAGTAGATATGCTAGTTACTTTCAATTGATCACCACTCAACATAAACATGAATCAAAATATTACATTGTGCTTTGTAAATGCATGCAAATATTATATCATTAAAATATTTAAATTAAAAATATAGTAGTGGCAAAAGTTAGACTCATGTATTTCTGAAATGTTAATCTTGTATCCTTGACAATGTTTAATTTATTCCATGTAATAGATAATAAACACATCTCTGTAATGAGCTAACACTCTTGTACAGTTAGTGTTTTAAATTCTTTAAATTTTTTTGGTGTTCTTTTATTCCAAAATTTTGTTCTTAAATAAACCTTCTTAAATAAGATAACACTTTTAGATTTACAGTAAAATAGTGAAGGTAGGACAAATTTCTCTTTCAGGTGCCTCACACTGGGTTCTACTATCAGTATTTTACATAAGTAAGTGTATTCACTAAAATTAATAAATCACTTTATCATTAAATAAAGTACATACTTTGTTCAAATTCTCTAAATAGATACCTGAAATACTTTTTCAGTTCCAGAATTTTATCCAGGATACTGTATCACATTTGGCCATCATGTCTCTGGATTCCACTTATCTGTGACAATTTATCAGACTGCCCTCGATTTTGATGACTTCCCTAGTTGGGAAAAGTAGAGACCAAGTATTTTGCAAATTATTGACTGAAGTTTATCTCAAGTTTCTCTCATAATTCCACTGGGGTTATGTGGTTTTGTGAGTAAGACTGCAAAAGCAAAGTCCCATTTAAATTACACCATATTAAGCACCCATACTATAAATTGATTTATCATTGTTGATATAACCTTGATCACAATTAGATGAGACAGTTATTTGTTAGATTTCTCTACCAAAAAGTCACTCTGTTTCCCATGCTCTACTCTGTGCTCTAAAAGAAACTCACTGTGTTCCACCCACATTAACAGTGGAGAATTATGTTCCAACTCTTGGTTGTTACAGTGTCTGCATAACTATAAAATTTCTTCTACATGGGGGACTTGTGTATTCTCCCACATGTATCTACTAAATCAATTACAGAAATATTGATTTTAGGGTGTTTATTTAGTACTCTAAGTCAACACAATTTCATTTTGTTGTTTGCATTGTCTCAGATTTGGCCCTTGGTAAAACTTCAACTTAGCTCCTATGTTACTTTGATATGTTTCCATCATTTTTCCATCATTACTGAATATTTTTTGACTTTGTTATGGTTGTTTCATTTGTATTTGTTTACAGTGCCCTTACTTTTTGATAATACAAGATGATCCAGGCTTATTGTTCATGTTTCCTGCTCCGGTTTAATAACTGGTCACTTCTCCAATGTTCCCTGCATTTTATTGGATAATAAATATGGAAACCAAGGTAGAAGTGCTATATTTGTTCATCCTTACTAAGATATCCTGAATTCTATGAACTCACAGATGACACAACAATGAACTGTATTATATTGGGTGATACTATGTACCCCCAAGTCCTCATATACTTTCAATGGGGCTGAGTCTGGTGCTTGTGTTTGGTTTGTTGTCTAGAGTTGGGATTGGTGATGTGAGTGCTGCACCCACCCAGGGGTGGACCTGAAATACAGTGTAAGGAAGGCGGGTCTTCCTCTTGCTTGCTTTGGCACTTCCGCTCTCTCTCTCTCCAGTGCGCCTTGCAGTTGCAGCAGCCATGAATGACAGCCCCACCACACCACACTGCCTTGGAGCCAACTGAGTACAGACTGAAACTCCTAAGAAACTGTAAGAAATAAACCACTTCTTCCCTAATTTTGGGCATCAGGTATTTAGTCTTGGCAATGAGTGAAAAGTAACTAAAACATGTATGTATTTCTTCTTACCAGTACATATATCTATAGATATTTCCATACATCACCATCTGCACTCATATTAAACTGCCATGAGTTCAAACTGATATCTCCAACTATAATCCAATACCACAGAGATCAATTTAGCTTCCTTTCTAACTCTTAAATATTATCCCACCCCATAAGAAGCCTGGTTCATGACACATGATCAATTTACATAATTCTCTCATTCATATATATACATATATGTGTGTGTGTCTCAAAATATCGTGATCGTTAGCACATAACTCTATGTGAAACAAGTCTATCAGTGAAACATCAGAATATATATATATATATATATATATATATATATATATATATGTGTCTTTAGTTTTATAAATTTTGCTCAATTCCAATATTTCTTAGGTATTATTTTTCCTGCCTATTTCAATGATCATGTTTCCTGAATTATATACATATATAATTTTTATTTTAAAGAGGATAAAACAGAGTAAAATCAATCAAAACAAACCAGTGTAAGAGATACAGGACTTCCAAACATTATGAAATCAACAATAGTTACCATAATGCTTTTTGATGTCTTAAAAATAGCTGCAGATAACTTCAGACATAGTAAAAATCAAACAGAACAGAATAGAATAGAAATAATAAAACAATAAAATAGAAACAAGAAAACAATGAATGTAATAAAGGACTTCAAGCCAATAGTAAATCCACAATTGCTACCATAATATATCTTGCTGTCTTTGAAATAGCTTCTCCTACCTTTGGATTTAACATCACCAAGCCAAATAAAAGAGAATAAAACTCAACCCAACCAAACAATGGAAACAATATCTGACTTCCAAAACAAGACCATAGGGAATCAATAATGATTGCAGCCCTCAAAAAGAGATCCCCCCTACATACTACAATACATACTACTATCCTCTGAACCTATGATCAGACCACTGGCCCTAAACCTGCAATATTAGTGAAAAAACAAAGCACTACAGGCATCCAATTGCATTTCACCTTCATAGCTATCTTCACAGCCTGTGTTTTTCCAGATAAGCCGGTCAGTTATGGTTGGGGATGGTGGTAGTAGTTCTTGTTTGTCAGCCCACATACCAGAAGGGGCTGGGATCTGTCTGTTGCAGTCTGGTGGTGACCCACTTATGGTGCTGGTTCACAGACTGGGCTTGCTTGCTGGTGTGGCTTTGTTCTCTCTACCCCTGGTCCATGAACTTTGCTGACTCACAGGAAGAGGCTGGTGTCTGTCTGTTCCAGTCTGGCAGTGGCCCACACATGGCACTGGTTCCCAGACTGGGCTTGCTTACTCGTGTCCTGGAATTGTATGTATTTTGATGAATTTGCAATAAATTTTTATTTCTCCCAGGATTCTATAACCTACAAAATAGCTTTTAAAATTTATGTAATTAAGATTCAAACTTTGAGCTGTAAAAATTTATGGATTTTTGATAAATATATAAATGGTATCTACCATCTCAATATCATAGAATATCTTTATCTTTATAAAAGCTAAAAATACAACCCACACTTAGCTAGTCACCCTTTTATCTCTTTCTGAAACATTGCTAAACACTGTATACTATATGTAGTGGATTTATCGTGGTTCCCAAAATTTATGTCCTTGTCCTAATCTCAGAAACATATTTATAAAAGAATCTGTATAGATGTAATGAAAGAACCTCAAGGTTAAGAGATTATTCTATACGGCACAAGTAAACACTAAATCTAAAGGTTAATGCTTTTATAAGAAGCAAGAGCAGGACATACAGAGAAGGGGAGTGTGACAGTTAAGCTAGATGATCAATTTGATTGGTTCAAAATCTGCCCAGAGGATTAGTATAGTACATTTGGGATGTGTCTGAATGGATCATGGAATCATAGTCTGAGTTATAATATTTAGTTTCTGACCCCTTCTTCTATGCCTTTCTTCCCTTGCTCTACTTTCTAGCCACGATGAACTAGGCAGCTTTGATACTCCATGCTCTTGTGCTATGGTGTTTCTTCCTTGCAGCCAACCATAGACTGAACCTGGTGAAACTGTGAGCCAAATTAAATCTCTCCTTTAAGTTATGGATGATGGGAAAGACAACCAATAAAAGTAGGAATGTTCATGTGTTCTGAGATAGTGAATGGAGTCATGTAGTTACCAGTCCTGAATCTGTTCATATCATAAAAGAGGCAAGGGCCATATAATCCTTTCTTGATTTTGGAGGTAGTGGACCCCTACTAACACCTTGCTTTCAGATTTGACCACTGGAATTATGTGGCAATATATTTATTGCTTTAAACTAGCAAGTTGTGGTCATCTGTTACAGCAATCATAGGAAATTAATATCATCACTTTTGCTTTTTCTTCTCCAGAACATCATATAATTGGGCACATGCAATGGTCAACTTTTACATTTTTCACTTAGAAATACATATATGCTTATGATGCTTCCAGACTTCCTATGACGTGATAGTAGATTTATTTTCACTGCTTGCTAGTTTGCTTTATTTTATTGTATGGATAGGCCATAGTTTGCCCATTCATTGATTGGAGGACAACTCATCTGAGCCCGTCTTCTGGTTGTTGATGATGAATCAAGCCTCAATTGCTATTGACATGAAGGTTTTTTCTGGACATAGATATAAAAATCAGTTGAGTAAAATATCTAGAAATGTAATTGTTGGGTGCCATGGCAAGATTATTTTTAGTTTCTTAAATTGATAAGTTGTTTTTCAAAGTGGAAGTAGCACTTTTCATTCTATGTTATGGTTTATACATTGTGCCAACTTGAAAAGTCTAGAAGCTTAATTAACTCAGCAGCTCTACATCCTGGAGTGTAGAGTACAAGCAGTTACCTGTTCACTGTGTCAATTTGAGAAGGTCAGAAGTTTAACTGATTCAACAAGGGGCCAGGGTCCTTAGTTTGTAACATTCTCAGCCTATTACAGCAATCATAGGAAATTAATATCATCACTTTTGCTTTTTCTTCTCCAGAACATCATATAATTGGGCACATGCACTGGTCAACTTTAACATTTTTGGGCACACAGATGGTATGAGTGCTACCCCCACCCCAGGGGAGCAGCCTGCATACTATTAAAGGCAAGTGAGGAGGGACTGATTGCTGCTTCTTCTGAGGAGCTCCAGTCTTCAGCTTGGACATAGTCTCCTGGCTTCTGGCACAGACTGTTCAGCTTCTTCATACTCTTCAGCCTTTGTCATAGACTCTTTAGTGTTCTGTCGTAGACCCATCAGCCTCCTGATACAAACTTGAGGACACTGCAGTAAGCTCCAACCCTTGGGTTGGACCCTTCACCCTCCAGCTTGGAGACACCCTCTGCACATTTCTTTAGTCAACTTTGTGGCTGACCATTGTAAGCCAGTATCTTGCATTGTGTCTGTTTCTCTAGTAAACCCTGACTCATACAGACTAGTAATGCATGAGAATTCTGGGTGCCCTGCATTTATCATTGGTAATTTGCATTTTCATTTTTTTATTGTGGCCTTTCTTTATAAATACATGGGACTATCTTGCTTTTATTTAACTGAAAATTCTTCAACGACTGATGATGTAAATCATTTTTTAGTATAATGACTTGACATTTGTATATTATCATTATTAATATATCTGCTCCTATACTTCCTGAGTTTTAAAATTGTTTTTATTGTTGTTAAACTTTAACAGTTCATTACATATTTTGCCCAGGACACATTTTTGAAATATGTGTTTTTCAATCATTATGTGACTTCTAAAAATCCTCTTAACAGTTTATTTTATAGAGTTTATGTTTTGAACTTTAATAAATTGCAGTTTACTGACTTTTTCTTTTATGGGTCATAATTTAATTATTCCATACATAGACTCATTATAGTTTTATGTTTCACATTTACACTTACTTTTCATTTAAGTTAGTTTTCTTTTTTTTTTTCTTTTCTTTTCTCTTGTGTATTGCGGGGGGATGGGATATATCTTTATGCTGTTCAGAATGGCCTTGAAGTCACTATGCAGTCCAGGCTGACCTCAAACTCACAGAGATCCTCTGCATCAGCCTCCTCAGTGCTGAGATGCCTGACATCTGTTTAAATTAGTTCTCATAGGAGGTGTAAGGTCTGCATCTAGATATTTTCATGAATGTATGTAAACATTTGTATGCATATATTCATCTATGTATGGACCTATCTATGCTTTTTGTTTGTTTGTTTGTTTTTTGTTTTTTGTTTTTGTGGCACCGAGGATTGAACTCACAACCTCGCTCCTGCCAGACAGGTGCTTAAGCCACTGAGCCAAACTCCCTGCCCTGGTTTTTTGAGGCAGGGTCACACTATGTAGCTCAGGCCGGCCTTGTGCTCTCATTGTAGCCCAAGCCAGCCTCGAACTTACAACGCTCCTCCTACCTCAGCCTCCGGAGTGCTGGGATTAAAGGCGTGTGCCACCACGCCCAGCTTCTATGCTGTTTTGTATCTGGGCGTTCAACAATTCAGCACAATTTTCTAAAATAAATATTCTTCATTTAATTGTCTTTGTTCCTTTGTTAAATATGACTGTATTTGTTTGCCTGCTTCTGGGTGCTCTATTTTGTTCCATTAATGTGTATTGTTTTTACCAATAACATTCTATTGTCTTGATTATATTACATCTTAATGCACAGTATAGTAAATAAATTAAGGATCACACATATCAAGCTTTGTGCCAATGTCACGAAGCCTTAATTCTTACCTTTTTCTTTCATTGACTTGCTTGACTCTGCCTATTCTAAAATGTTGGTGTTGCCAAAGTTAGCCCAGCAGTCTTCTTCTCTTCCTATTATTTTTAGGTACTACATTCAAAACTTCAGCTATTCTGCTTCACCTGAATAAACATGTAGCAATTTGTTTTCATTTAAAACCTTTTAATTTTGTCAAGGTATCAAACTGAGATATGCCTCTGTATTCCATATATGTACAGATATTTCACAAGCATTTATAATTCAATGAGTCAGTCTTCTCTCCAGCCCAACTTCTTTTCTACATTATTTTGTTTGAGTAAAAAGCCAATATGTGTTTTGAAATAGCAAACATGTGCATAAGGCTTTTTTATTATTTGCACATTTTGCCTTTTTCATTAAGGGAACAGAACCTTCTTGAAATTTGAAGAGATAGTTCATCCATATCTCCAAAGGCTCAGCATTCAGTTTGCAAATTTTAATGACACTTGTGCGCAAACAGTTTTGGATTACTTTGTCATAACATGCTAACTGCTTTTGAAATTCAGCATAATGAAGTACAAGACAGTCCCCTGTGAACATAGTTTTAGAATAAATCTACAATGTGATGAAAAAACCTTCCCAGAAGATTATAGTCAGGTTCATTTTAAAAAACAAACAGATAACTCTCCTTATGTTGTTTTGGGAGTTGTGGAGAGTTTGTGTATTGAAATCTGTAAAAATGTAATTCATTTTTCATACCTCCTTTCATGGGATTTAAAAATAACTGTTTGGAAATTTAGAAAATTTGGTTGTGGTCAAATTGTGAAGAAAATTTAAGTAGTATGTGTCCTCCTCCTTTTTAATTCTTATGACTAAAATATACATGGTTTACAGTAAGTTTGTCTATGTAAAAGAGAAATTTAAACTGGCTTGAGAATAATCAAAAGAAGAGTAGGCACTATGGTGAGGTTCTTGAGCTCAATTTATTTTAAAAACACCTATTGTGTGTCCCATGCTAAGAATATGAAAGTAAATGGAAAAAAAAGAACAATCCTTTAACAGTCTTGAAATTGAGGAAAGAGGCAAATACATAATCAACCACTCTAATATTAGATGACATGTATTATAATGAAGATACTTAAATTGTATTAAAAATTAAATGGAGACTTGTCTTGGCATCAACATGAAATATGATTAGTTAACTGTTGTTGAATTTCAAGACATAACCGGAAGCCGGGTGTGGTGGCGCACGCCTTCAATGTCACTCAGCAGGCTGAGGTAGGTGGAGCCTTGTGAGTTTGAGGTTGGCTTGGGCTACAATATGAGCAAGGTCAGCCTGAACTACATAGTGCAACTCTGCCTCAAGAAAAACAGGGCCGTGAGTTTGGCTTAGTGGCTTAAGTGCTTGCTTGGCAGGTGTGAGGTTGTGAGTTCAATCCCCAGTAAAGACATAATAGGAAATGATAAAGACTAAGCTTGTACACAACATTGGGTTCTACTATCCAAGGACACATTTTGGACTTGAGTTTTAGGAAACAAGGGGTATTTGAAAACCTTTGAGTACATACCGACACAATTAGATTGAATGTTAGAAATGTCAAGCTACTCACAAGATAGAGTGCAGAATAATATGAAGAAAGACAGAGGGGGAGGGGGACAAAAAGAGGGGGCAGAGCAGGGGAGAGGAAAGGGGAAGGAAAGAATAGAGGGAGGTGGCTAGAGGGAGAGTGGGAGGGGAAGGGGGAGGACAAGAAGAAGCGAGAAACATTCTCCAAGTATTCAAAGTTGGATATGACAAAGTTCAAAAGAAGAATGTATGAAAATAAATGCAGACTGCACAAATGAAAATAAGCAGATGTTAATTATATGCAGCTTGCTATAGCAAAGGAAGTAGCTATTGTCACTTGTGTTTGGCAGACTTCAAAGAGCAAAAGTAAGCAGAAAGCTTTGTAGTCCAAAAATAAATAAATCAATAGATACACCTAAGGAGGGGTCCAGAGGGTTCCAACTAAAAACTCATGGCATGGGAAGCTGGTGGCAGGTTAATCAGAGGTGCGTTTTCTGTGTGATTTGTTTGACCAGCACATTTGGCTCCCTAGCTAGCCCTAAATTGAAAACAAGAGCAAACATTAGGGAAGTTGGCAAATACATTCCATTCTTATCCCTTTTCATTTTGTTTTAGTACTAATAATTGAAACCACAGCTTTTGTATTTGCCCGCATTCCAAGTATTTTTCTATATTTCGTTTTGAAGCAGGGTCTCACTAAGTGACTAAGTTGTGCAGTTGTGCAGGCTGGGGGTCAAACCCATGATCCTCTTGCCTTATATATGACTTCACTCAACAAGTCATGATTGTGTGTTTTGTTTCATTTTTATTTTTTATTAGTACATGCTTGCAGTACATAATGATTGCATTCCTTGTGGGGAATTGGTAGCTGCACAAGACACATCTTAATTCTTTCTTCTCATTGATGCACCGCCTGTAGTTTCCCACGCTCTGGCTGATGTTTCCAGATTTATGTTGAGTAGGACTGGTGAGAGTAGACATTCATATCTTGTTGCTGATTTTACAGTGGAAGCTTTCAGGTGTTGACCATTTAGGATGATCTTAGCTGTTGGTTTCTCATAGCTGACTTTTATCACATTGAGATAAATACTGTGTATCCCAATTTTCTATAGGGTTTTTACCAGAAATTGGTGTTAGACTCTGTCAAATGCTTTTTCTGCATCTGTTGAGAAGATCACCATTTTTGTCTTTGGTTCTGTTGATATGGTGTATTATATTTATTGATTTGCATATGTTGAACCATGTTCGCATCCCTGAGATGAAGCGTACTTGGTCCTGCTATATAAACTTCTTGATGATTTGTCACATTCTGCTTTTCAGTATCTTATTAAAGATTTTTGTATCTGTGTTCATTAGGAAGATGGACCTGTAGTTCTTTATTTGGTTGGGCCCTTCTCTAGTTTTGCTATCAGAGTAATACTTGATTCCAGGAATGATTTTGAGAGTATTGCTTCCCTTTCAATTTCTTCAAAGAATGTGAGGTGTAATGGTATTATAATTTCTCTAAATTTCTTGTAAAGTTCAGCAGTGAACTTCTCAGGACCAAGACTTTTCTTTGTTGGTAGGTCTTTAATTATATTTTAAAATTCAATGAGTGATGGTGGATAATTTATAATTTTTAAATCTTCATGATTCAATTTTGTTAATTCAAATCTGTCCATTTCATCTGTGTTATCCATCTTTTTAGAATAAAGGGAAAAGGGAAGAGGAGGGGATATAAACCTGTATATGTGTATATGTAAGATAACTAAAAAGAACACTGCTCAATATATTCGTTATTGAGAGGGAACAATTAATACTCATATGATTGGATCAATCTTGCATGTCTATATCTGTTAATGTAAGAAACCATTTTAAAGATAACGATGCGCAAATTGCAACCATTGTCA
>RJWM01014515.1:0-37258 GCA_004363535.1 Dasyprocta punctata | reverse complement strand
TAAAACTCCAATAGAATGAAAAGAAAGCGTATGAATTGGGAAAAACTTCTTAGTTAACTGTCCCTCAGACAAAGGACTTATATCTAGAACATATAAAGAATTAAAAAAATCAGGTCCCCAAAATTCAAAGACCCAATCCAAAAATGGGCATCTGAGATGAATACACACTTCTCAACTGAAGAAATACAAATGGCAAATAAATACATGAAAAAAATGTTCAACATCATTGGTCATTAGAGAATTGCAAATTAAAACAACACTGAGATTCCATCTCACTCCAGAAAGAATGGGCAGGATCAAGAAAATCACCAATAACAAATGCTGGAAAGGCTGTAGGGAAAAAGAAACTCTTCTGCACTGTTGGTGGGAGTGTAAACTGGTGCAACCACTGTGGAAATCAGTCTGGAGGTTCTTCAAAAAGTTGGGGTTGGAAGTTCCATTTGTCCCAGCTATTCTGCTTCTGGGCATATTCCCAGAATTAAAAACATCTTACCACAGTGATATATGTGCACCTATGTTTATAGTAGCACAAATTGTAATAGCCAAATCATGGAAACAACCTAAATGCCTATCAAGTGAGGAATGGATAAAAAATATGTGGTACTTTTACATAATGGAGTACTACTCAAATATAAATAATGATCACATTGAGGCTTTTACAGATAAATGGATGCGACTTGAGACCAACTCATAAGTGAAATAAATCAAACACACATGTGTAAATACTGTATTATCTCCCTAGTGTAAGAAACTGAAAGAGTAAATAAGATACAAAATCTTCAATAAATATTGTGAAAGGGTAAGAAACTGCTAAAAGGGGAAATATAACTCAGGGAAAAGGAGAAAAGAAGGAAGGGAAAAGAAAAATGACATAAATTTGTACATATACACTCACGATAGCTAAGATGATTGTGTAACTTATTCTATTAGTTCTTGGAACATAACAGTTAACATTCATAGGATCAGATCAATTTTGCATGTTTACATCTGGTAATCTGAGTAACTCTTTTGAAGATAAGCATGCAAAATAACAACCTTAGTTATGTTCCTCCCACCTTATTTTCAAGCCTGTGTTGTTATTGTTTTGGGCTCTTTGTTATTGTTATTTGTTAGTCTCTTTTGTTTCTTGTTTTTCATGTATTTTGTTTTGTTTTGTTTTTTTCTAATACAGAAAGGATAGATGTACATATATAGACCTAGAACTTTTCCTAAAGAGTTTACAAGAATTGATTTTAATACATGTGATGGTATGAACAGCTGCTTTGAAAAAAATGAGACATTATGGTAGCCATTGCTGATTTCTTATCATTGTGTTTTGAAGTCCAATAATGCTGCTATTCTTTGTTTTGATTGGTTTTGGTTCTATTTTGTATTATTTGATTTCAGTATGTATGAAAGTATGGACAGCTATTTTGAAGAGAACAAGAGACATTATGGTAACCATTGTTGATTTTCCTATTGTCTGGCTTTGAAGGACTGTAATGCTTTCATTATTTTGTTTTGATCGATTTTATACTATTTTGTTTTGTTAGAATTTGTTGTGTGTGAAGATAAGGACAACTATTTTGAAGAAAACAAGAGACATTATGGTAGCCACTGTTGATTTCCTGTTGTCTTTTTTTGAAATCCTGTGTTGCTTGTGTTGTTTTGCTCTGACCTCCTTTGTTCTTTTTTTTGTTTTGTTTTGTTTTTTTTCTTTAAAATAAAAAAAATAAAAAAAAGAATAAAAAAAAGAATAAAGGTTATAAAAGTAGATATTGATGATCTTTTGGACTTCTGCAGGATCTGTTGCAAGAAAAAAAAAAGTTGCTGTTTGGCTCAGCACCTAATCCTTTGGTGTAGTGCACTATGGTGATGGTTATGACCCTAGACAATCACAATGTTGTCATACAAGGGAGAACAACTGATTACAACAAGGAAGGCATTTTAGCTAAAGTAGTAAAATTACCAATAACAATAAAATCAAGCACAGCCTAGAAACTGATAAACTGGTAGCTACTAATTTGGTACCTTTAACCACAGGAGCGTGGTGTACAGTTATATAACAAAGTCGAACAAAAACCAGGAACTCATATGCGATGAATTTCCCCATGGTAGGGTGAAAGTGTGTTTGTGTAAGAGAATTAGAGAGGGATAGGGGACAAAATAGAGAGACAAATGAAGGGAAATATATGTATTAGTGCAAAGTAAAGCACGCTTACCCAAGCTTTGGTAAACTGGAGTCGAGGACAGGAGAAAAAATAAGAATAAGAAACCAAAAGAATATTGAAGTAAACCAGAAAGATTACTGACAATGTTCACTTACATGAAAATATCAAAGAAGTTCCAGGGATATAGCTCAGTGGCACAGTGCCTACCTGGCAAGCGTGAGGTCATAAGTTCGAGTCCCAGTACTCCCTGCCTACAAAAAAATAAAAAAATAAAAAAAATAAAGAAAATATGAAAATATCGAAAAATCATGAAAGATATTTGAGGAAATAGAGAAATAAGACACAGAACAAAATATAATGAAAGTAAAAACCTAAACAATCAAAAAAGATAATAAAATTACTCTGGTGTCCACAGTTCTGTTGCAGAGTCAAGTCAGAGCCCAAAACTGGGCTGGGTAACCCCACCAAATCTACAGCAGGATTAGGGCTGGGTATGGGGCTGATCTTGGTCTCTGGAGGTGGCAGCTGGGGTCAGAGTCCTCAGGCAGCAACTTTCTGAATGTCCCTCGGCGGCCAGTTCACATCTCCTTACCCTAATTGTTTCTATGTTACTCTCATAGTTGTTGTAGTGGCCTTAGAGCCAGCCAGTGGCTCCTCCTGTCCTTATCTCCTGTGTTTCAGCCACATTAGCATTTTTCTGTCCTGTCACACCGCTTGTTGCAGGGTTGGGTGTGTGTGTTGGGGGGGGGTTGCTATTACTGACGCAGAGACAAGGCTGCTTGCCCCCCACTTCAATCTCCTTGCCACTGGGTGGAGTGCGAAACTCTCACTGGTAATGGTTGCTCCACAGAGGCCCAAGGCTGCTTAAATCAGCTTCCCTCTCTAAAGCTGCAGGTCGAGGAGCAGAAAATTTGGTTGTGTCACCACCTCCACTGCAGTACCCAACCTTGTTGTCACTAGGGGAGGAGCTCCAGTTAGCTGGTAGGGCACATCACAAAAACAAACCAACCTGTGTATGCTGGTGAAATATTGCCAGGCTGTGGTGTCGAATGTGTGGAGGAAGGAAAAAGGTGTGAGGGGCCTTCTACCCCAGATCTATCTGATGTGGCTTGATTTAGCCACACTTCTGCAGTCCATCAGTTTTTTTTGGAAACTTCCAAGAATGGCAACTCCTGCTCTGCCCACAGGTGTTACTTCCATATGCAGCACTGTAGACTGGTTCACCTTTTTATAAAATGCGATGTCTACATTTGCTTCATCTATAAGTCTCTTATTTTGGCTTGATTTTAACTCTAGAATATCTGACCCTCCCTTTCTTCCAATTTCCTGTGTCTTTAGTTGATTTTCTCTGAGTAGCTCCAACATGGCTCTTCCTCTGTTCACCCATGTTGCTGTTTGTCAAAAGTATTATTATTTTGAAAATGAAATTCACCCCATATCATCAGGCACTGCCTTGTGGTAATTAGTACCTTATAGTGAAAACCAGAGTAACTTTCCTTTTTGTTTTGTTGGGTTTTATCAGACTCGGAGAGATTTAAAAGGGAGATGATTACATTTTTTACTGTACATGTATGCTACCCTTTTTCTTTAATGTTGGGTTTTTCAATGTGAATGGGAGGGAATATGAAGTGTTCACTTCTTTGAAAAAGACCATTCCTCATTTCCTGATCCCAAAGTAGAATGAGACTAGGAATGAAAGAAAAATGAGCTGACTGCCCTTTCCTAAAACAGCTCAGCCTGTCTTCACTGCATGAAAAAATGTTCACAGTTTCAGGGGGAACTTACACATTATGAATGCAAGACAGGAGAAAGCTTCTTGATATGCTTGCTAAATGGTCTTAAATATAAGTTAATCTGGCCAAAATTCAAACTAAATTTTAAAACACTCATTTTCTTTTGATCATGAAGTTCTGAATGTGTAACTGAACTTCTAACAGTTTGGTTGAGGTATGCACATGTTTATAGAAAAGCCTACAATGTGTCCAACAGTAAGGTCAAAAACTAGAATTATCAAGGCTCTTTGTCTTCTGTGCTTAAAGCATGAAGATGGTCATTGAGTTGTATGATAACTGAATGAAATATATTTATTAGTAAAAATAATAATACAGGAGAAAATAAAACTGCCAAATAATCAGTACAGAAAACTATGCTTAGATTTCAAAGTCCATGGAAGTGAGATTGGAATTTGTTTTCATGACATCATCAAAGAAAAAAATCTAAAAATCTTTGTTGCTATTTTTCTAAGAAATGTGAGCAGAAAATACTGAATTTCTCATCTTAGTATTTAATGGCATTACTGCTTTTTGCCCAGAAGAGACTATTTGAAAATAAAGGATAAGTATTGAATATTTTTAGAAGAAGATACGATTGAATAAAATTCCTGCCAAATATCGGACCTGCTAACTTATATATACATGACATTTAATCTTTACCACAAGTCCTGTTGAATGGATAAGAGTAATTGTGGTTTTCAAATGAGAGAAATTCTTCTTCTTTTTTTTTTTTCTCTTGAGACAGGGTCTTATTGTGCAGTTCAGGCTGGCCTTGATCTCACTGTGAGGCCCAGGCCAAACTCAAGCTCTTTAAGAACCTCCTGCCTCTGCCTCATGAGTCCTGGGGTTACAGGAGTGTGCCTCCATGCCCAGGTTAAGAAACTAATCTTGAAGCCACATTTTTTAGGAGATTGACAAATGTGACAAATAAATGCCCAGTTTTCATCTTGTTTTAGAAAGACAAGTTTTTAGAATACATTTCACAATAGAAGAGAAAAGTAAGTCTTTAAGGACCCGGTTTTGCAATACAGTGTGAAACAGAGACCAAAGTTAAAGACAGACCACCTGGTAAAATAAAACATTTTTAAAAATAAATCTTTCAGTTTATTTATTGTATTTCTTTTAGTCTTAGGTATAAAACAAAATTTGAAGTAGAAATTTGCTACCATAATTTTAGTTGTTGATGAAAAACTAGTTGAATAAATTCAAATCCAAATCATTCCCTTAGTTAACAAAAAATGGAATACAAGAGCACTTCCTAGTTACAAAGTACTCATCTAAACCAAGAATATGATAATGAACAAGAAACATCACTGCATTTAAATGAGGTTTCATTCTAGTAGGGTGCCTTGTTATTGTTCCACTTGGAGCAGACCTGGAAACCATCCACCTGGTGCTGGTTTTTCAAGCATGAAGAATACATGAGTTGTATGGTCAAAGTGTTATTCACCTAAATTTCAATAAAAGGTCTGGGAAGACAGGCAGTGTGCCCCTGAAAAGTCTGCTTATGAATCTGTGATAGTAAATCTGAAAGTACTATGGAGACCCCAGGAAGTTGGAAATGCCAGGAATATTAAGTCTACTGGGGAAAGCCATAGGCAGTGAGAGGAATCAATTCAAGAGAGGTCGTGTGTGGTGCAAACAGTAAGATTTTAGAAGTGGGATTGCATAGGTACTTTCGAGTTCATGCTTCACTAGGAGCTGCCCCAGGTGCTGGACATGAAGCTACATTATTTAATGTTTGCCCTGCTGGTTTTCAGTCTTGCTTCAGTCACATTTCTGTCTATCCTCCTATTCTTCCCTTTTGGAATGCAAGTATTTACACTGTTCCAATGAGTACTTGGAATGTGTAGCTTTCTTTTTTATTTTTATAGAAGCTCACAGCTAAGACTTGAGTCTCAGAAGAATTTAGACTCTCCAGCAACATTTAGGATTCTAGGGACTTGTAGAGATGAGCTAAATGGATTTCCCGTGATGAAGATGACGATGGAACCGCAATGCTGGAACAATTAGCATTCTAATGTCTCTCTCCATGATCAGATGGCCATGAGTCTTGTGAGGAACAGTGGCTGAATGTTCTGGTTTAGCTCTAAAATATTCTCCAAAACACTCATGTGTTTGGAAGATAATTGAATCATGAAGTGCTATACTTATCAGAGGATTCACATTACCCCATTTAAAGAAATATTGAACATTTGTAATCCAGATGCCCATCAGCTGAGGAATGATTGAAAGAGATGTAACTTTTTTTATAAAGGAGTACTACTTAGCCACAAAGAAGAATAAATCTGAGACATTTCTAAGTAAATGGATGCAACTTGAGACCATACTGTTTTGTTTTGTTTTGTTTTAAGACTCTGTAATCCAGGATAGCCTTGAACTCACTATGGAACCCATTCTGTCCTTGAACTCATAGCAGTTCTCCTATTTCAGCCTCTCGAGTGCTGGGATTACATGAATGCACCACCACACCGAGAAGAGACCATACTCTTCAGTGAAATACATCAGACACACATATGTTACTATCACATCATTTCTCTGGTGTAAGATACTAGATGTGTAAATAGGGACCAAAGTGTATAAAACATATACTGAAATAGAACTTGTTCAACAGAAAGGGCAACTAGAGAAGGGGAAGGGAAAAAGGAAAGAAGGGAAATAAATTTGACACATATTTAAATATCACATTGTTTCTCTGGTGTGAGAAATTGAAGGGTAAATGTAATATTAAATAAAATATAAAGTACATAGTAGGAAATAGGAAGAAGATATTCAAATAGAAAGTGAAGCAAGGGATGGGGGAGGGGGAAGGGAAAGAAGAGAAAAGAAAGAAAGAGAATAGAAGAAAATGGAAACAAAGTTTTTGTTAATAAAGAGAAAAAGAGGGGTTGAAGAGAGGAGAGGGCATTGGAGAGTAAAGAAGAATCAAGATGTATCATGTGCAGGTACAAACTCCCTCTGATGAATGTGATCATTATGTATATCTAAAATGCACCAACAAAATTATTCAAAATTAAAAATATATTATCAACCTTCCTAGACTCTAACCACTGTGATCTACAATTCAGGCACAGCTTCTAAAATACCAAAATTATTTATAGGTTTTGACACTGTAATATGAAAGTAGAGACATAGTAATACTGTATTAAAATAACTTATTAGTGATACAATTTTTCCCACGTGGCTAAAATGAAGAGACTTTAAGGGGACTGTTTTACATGGGTGAAGATATGGATACTGATCACTATAAAACCAGCAACTATGAGAAGATATTTTCACCTGAGGGACAGAATATATAAGGAAAGGAAACAATGACAGAGGAGCAAGTGAACATTAGAATTATGGGAGAAGTGCTAACCAGTCTTGATTACGTCCATTTTAGAGCTGAATCCTACATTTGAATGTTTCTCTGCTTTTCAGAAATGATATTAAGGGAAAGAAATATACTAATTTCTCTCTTCCTTTTTCTGAGTTGCTGCTAGGAGCTTCCACTGGCCATTCCATTCCATGGAGAGGCATCCTGCCAGGGAATTTAAATATTGCATCCCACGATGCTCGATGTCCATTTGCACAAGACAAAGGGTGCAGGGTGGAGAATACAACTGAGGGGCAGAGATGAGAAATGGAGGGCGATCATCACAGTCATTATATATTCCTCTGTGTTTTATAATTATCAGATAGATAACTATAGTTCCTTTTTATTAAAAAATTAAATTTGAAATAATCTGAGTTGGAAAATGAAAGTAATACTATTCTGGAAGAGTTTAGGCTCATGAAAATAAGTTTTTACATTAACGAAACACAGTGAAAATAAGTGTCTGCTGTATTGTAGGCACTGTGCTAAGTCCTTTGTATATGATAATCTAGTTGTATTTTATTTCTAGTGAAAGAACTGGAGAATAGATAATGTGAGTCTCTCACTTTCTTTCAGAAGAAAAGAATGAAAAAATCAGTCATAGTAAGTTCATAAGTCATAGCTCCTAAAATTTAAACTGTGATCTAGCTTCAAATTTAGCTGTAAAATTAGACAAACAAAAAAGATAAGAAAAAACACAGTCTCAAGAAATAACTTGTTTTATCAATGTGCAGCAACTAGTCTTAGCACGGTACAAGATACTGTATATTTCTAATAGAAAAATACTTTTAAAATATTTCTTGTAATTTCCCTCTCCATAGCCTGTCCTTTCAATTCTTTTCTTTCATTGCCTTTCCTGTAAACACCCTCTGCTTTTGCTACTCCTCAAGAAGCCATAGTGTTTCTCATACACAATGTCAGATTTATTAATTGAATAGTAAGTTTCTTGGTACAGAAGTGAAAAAAAATAGAGAAATTCGAATACAACAGAGAGTAGAGGGAAACCTGTATGCTCCACAATGGGCTACAGAGATGAGTAGATTCAGCAATGAAGAGAATAGGCCTGAGTTCATGCAACCTAAACCTCAAAAAATTTTTTTGAGTTATGTATCTTGAATTATTTTAAAAATAAATACCTGACGTACTGCTCCCTCCTATTCATGCAGGATAAATTTTTATAAATTTTTAGAGACCAATTATCTGTGGCAAATTCTGAGTGCAAAGGCTGTTATTTTTTATATATTTCTGTGATTTCTCATTTAATATTTAAGCATTAGGAGCTGCTAATGTAGACAGAACCAATAGCCATGATTGGACTAATGAATGAATCTTGACTACCTCCACAGAGAAGTAAAGATCATTAGCAAGGAAAAAAAAAACTCTCTAAAACTCCATGGAATTAGTAGCTGCATAATATGAAGACTTATTGCATTTGGCAAATTATAAGTGAGATTAAGAGTAAAATTGCTCTCATCAGCAGAAAGAAAAAGTGACTTTCTAGTGACAGGTGCTCAATATTTTGAAGAATAGTGAAGTAGGAAATCTAAGCATCCCCTAGGTGTTACTAGAAAAGTCACTGCAGACTGTCAGTCAATTTAACTGACGTAAAGAGAAAATAAAGTCTATTCTAATGAAATGCTGTGAGTCGATGTTAATAAAACATCGCATAGAAGTCTAGAGACTTTCCAGAATGTCCCGAGCACAAATCCATTGAGAACTGAATATTTCCTACTGTTGTTAATGCATGAGTTTGACTATGAAAGGGACTTTCCGACAGGATTTTTAAGAAAAATTAAAAGCATTGATTCCATTAAGAAGAAACAGAGTTATCTGGATTGATATGGAAAGATGACCATGATATAATGTTAAGTAAACCAAACGGCGTTTCTGAGTCTTGGGCAAATAAGATTTCAGTTAAAACAGAAATAGTAATGATGATTGCTGTTCAAGGGTTTTCCTCAACACCAAGGTATGTAGATAAGAATGACTTTTAAAAGTTGCTGATACTCTTTATGGTAAAAGACATTTCAAAAACTCTTCTGACATTTAACCGTATTTTGAATGCAGAGGTAGGAATTTCAATCGTCTCACCCTGTGCATGCCAGGCACTTTACATTACTTTTACAACGAACATTTTCTTAGGTATGTGTTTTACAAAAAATAAAATGTATAGATTACCTTTGCATTTATTCATTTTTTGTGATAGCCAGATATTACATTTTTATTTATTTATTTTTATATTTAAGCGAAGAAGAAAAAAAAAGACATGTATAACAAAGACAACAAGCAGAAGAGACAAACAAACGACTAGAGTAAATGCACAACAGTAACATTGCAGGTTTACAAAACAGGATGGTAGAAACTTGACAATGGTTGCAATACTGCGTATTTTTATCTGCAAAGTGGTTACTTACATTAACAAATATAGACATGTAAAACTGATCCAATCATATGACTATTAATTGTTCTTTCTCAATAACGAATATATTCAGCATTTATTTTACTACACAGACTAAGCACTTTTTTCTGCCACTACCTCTAAGGTTTCCTTCATCATTTCTAGTAATGTTAGTTTCACATTCTACCTTTGTTTGGTATAATGAAGTTTTCTGTAAGATTTTTTTCCTTAATTTCAGTTTGCCAAACATTTTGCCATAAATTTGATTGGTTGCCAATTTTGAGGAAGAGTACACAGAGGTAAGCTAGTATTTGTGGCGACATGTCAGAGAGTACATAATATCAAAATGATGACCAGGCGATGTTAACCTTGTAAACTTAGATCACTTGGCTATAAAAGTTTGGTAGATTTTCTCCTCATAAAGCTACTATTTTTTTCTTTCTTGAGCTGTATTTGTTAGAATAGCATATCATCTAAAAATTATTATCCCATACTGTCTTTAATTTCACTATTAAGTGCTACATATGAATTACCTAAAATATTTGTATTCCAGACAAACTATGCATTTGCAAATTACTAGACAATATCTTCAACCATGTTAATAATAGTTTCCTCAGAATCCCTATAGAGTTTTGCATCATTCTGTACAATGGGTATGGTAATGATTGTAAACCTATGTAATTGTATTAAGTTGTAATAACCAAACTAGGTTGCAGGTGCTATCCTTTTTACATAGCTGTTTTTCCTTTTCTGTGCTGTTTCTACCTTAATTTAGTTCAAGAACTGGAATTTCTGCAGCAAAGGTTATAGTTGTCACTTGACTCTGTTTGTATTATGCTTCCCTTAATTTGGTACCACTCATCCTTTATAAAGTGTTCAAATTTCTTTATTCTTGAATTGAGAACATAATGGTAAGTGAAATAAATCAACCGCACAATGTTACACTTTGCATTATTACTGTGATGCAAAAGACCAAAAGTATAAACAAATTAAAGAGCAAAATAAAAGAGAAATAGTAGAACACAGAATGGGGGAATAGACTGTGGAGATAGGAAGATCATGGTAGGGAGGAAGAGGGGTGGGAGAGGGGCAGGTAAATACAAACCATTAAGATGTGCTATGTGTAATTACCAGTTCCCCAAGATGAATGTAATTATTATGTATTCTAAACATATAGTCATTAAACAAAGACTGAGTTGGTTTGCTAATTTAAAGCTTACATAAATAAGTAATGGATCTTGCTAAGGGTTTTATTCATATATTTTTGGCTGACTTCTGATTCTTTCTTTGAATTTCATGGATATCTGCATCCTTGTTACTTAAAGTTTTCTAAATTTTTTCCTCAGTTGACAGAAACATGTGGGTTTTGGTTAAATATTTGTAATTTGTTTTGATGACAAGGGAGATACTAATACTTCTGTAGAAGGTGTGTTGCCTACAAATGAATGTGTGATTTAGTTTAATTTCAAACTTCTGTGAATACAAACAAAGCAGTAGTATTGGGAAATGGTAACAGTGTATCAGTCGGCATCAAAACAATGAAGTTTTGGTCCCGACTTTGCTATTTATTACCTGCATCCTTAGGAAGCTCACTTATTAAACTGAATTTTTTTTTTTTTTGTGGCACCAGGGATTGAACTCACAACCTCGCACCTGCCAGGCAGGCACTTAAGCCACTGAGCCCAACTCTCAGCCCTAGTTTTTTGAGACAGGCTCACACTTTGTAGCTCAGGCCAGCCTTGCGCTCATGTTGTAGCCCAAGCCAGCCTCGGACTCACAACGCTCCTCCTACCTCAGCGTCCTGAGTGCTGGGATTAAAGAAAGGCATTAACCACCATGCCCGTTTTAAATTGAAATTTATATAGTGATATCCTCTGTAAAACACCACACAAATACATGTTTATTTTAGTTTTAGTACTAGTAATTTAGTATTTATAATTATTAAATTCAAAGTTCATAACTATTGAATTATCACAAAATAATTATAACATTAAATCAATAATCAATTTTAATATTTGTAATTCTTTAAAAATAAAAATGGATCAGTTGTCTAAAAGTTAATCCCCCTTAAATATCTCATTAACTTTGATAATTCTAATATTTCTTTATGTATTAATTATTTTTCCAAAGATAATTGATTGTCCTTAACACACATGGAAGAATAATATTATGATAGTTTATGTAAAAATAAAGACTGGTAATTTTTCATTATATTAGGAAAAATTTAAATTGCTGATAGGTAGACATAGATAAAACTCCAAGTAAAATAATTTCTAATTTTATATAATACAAAACTAAGAAGATACCTAGGACAATAATCTATTGTATTTATGTTATACATGATTATATAGATAAACTATTTTCTAGTTGAGGTCAGACTCAATGAATTCTATTAGCATAGTAGAGCTGGGTTTTTTGTTTTGTTTTAATTTTGGTTGTTTATTTGTTTGTTTGTTTTTGTCTTTTTGAGACAGAGTCTCACTCTGCTATTCAGGCTGATCTTGAGCTCACCTTGTAGCCCAGGCTGGTTTCAAACTTGCAACAATCCTCCTGCCTCAGCCTCCTGAGCGCTGGATTTACAGGAGTGTGCTGCCACACCCAACTGTATACACTAGAGTTTCATGAATAAGAGCATACTGTTTACATGTATAGACTCATGCATATTCAGACATAAACACTAATAATTATATTGCACTATCTGGTTATTCTGAATCAACTCAAGATGTTTATGAAAATTTCTTCTTTTAAATAAAAATATTACAGTGCGTCCTCATGCACCTTAATCACCAGATCTGGCACTGTGCAGCTTCAGGTTCTCTGCAGTCAAAATGAGCATGAAAAGCAAATATTTGAATCGATTCAGGACACTTAGCCAGCCACCACAGTGTAACTAAATACACTCACGAAGGAAGACTTCCAGAACTGCTACAGAAAGTGGCAAGAATGATGGGATAAGTATGTTTAAAGCAAAGGAGAGTATTTTGAAAGGAATTAATGATGATGATCTTTCCAACTGTAATAATTTTTAACTTAAATAGTCTTTATATTTTCTGATCTTGCCTTGTATATTTTCTAAAATGTGGACTGTGACCAGAATCACTGCAGGAAAGAACTCTAGGTTATACATTTTTTTCCTTCATTGTTTGTAGCACAAATTCTTCCACGTGGGAAGGACTCCGTGTCTATTTTTTTCTATTACTGTTAAATTAATGCCTTTTCTTATGTATAATTATGCTAGAAAACAGCTTGACTGTCCTACAATATTTTGTTTAATATGTAAAAATTTCTAGATAGTCAGATACATTAATGCTTTTACATTGTTTCATAAATATTCTTATCTTATTAAATCTGGGTCATCATTTGCATAATGTGCACAAAATATACCTGCAAAATTTGATTGGTAATGTCAGACATTAAAATCAGCATGCACATATTTCACATTTTAAAAATAAATTAACTTACGTAGGAGTCATTAATCCTTGATGTCAAGCAATGCTGCTTTTTTCTTAAGTAATTTAAAATATAATTTCCCCCTGGATTTTAAAAGCACTGAGATATGCTATATTGAATACTTGGGAAAAAGAATGATATACTTCATATAGTCTGAGAAAAAATTGCCACAGACTAATGTAGTTTCTCTTGGAAGCCATTACAATTCAACTTGTATATTATAAAGGAAAGGTTTCTAAACCTGAAATTAATTCAAAAGGACAGTCTAGCAAACTGAAAACCATTTCAACAGTATGTATACAGTACTAAAATCTCTTAATAGTAAAAGATATAATAAAAACAATAAAAGGTATGAAGATTTGTATTTTTATTTCTCAACAAATATATTATTTATCTGTTATCCATGTTTTGATGAAATGACTATATCTAAAGCATTCTGTAGAGAGAGTATCACTGCAAAGTGCCGTTGGTAAGCACCAGAAGTGGGTTATTTTCAGATGTACATATGTTGCATAACTAAATTGTTGCACATAATTCAAATACAATTTTGCATCAAGGACAGTTAATATCAAGGTGCTAGTTTATATTTCTATCTTTTAATTCCTTAAATTTGAATACATAATCTATTTTGATTTATGGAACAATCACAATAATACAGAGCAAGTCTCACTTTTTTATTACTTGGGAAACTGAATTACAAAATGATTTTAAAAGACTTTCAGAGGAATACTCAGATTTGAAGAACAGTAAGGTCACAAATCAACTCCAGTTTTCTGAGAGTTGTTCATTTAAAAGAAAATATTAATGTGAGATAAATACATGTATATATGTATATATGGAGAGAGAGAGAGAGGCAGAGAGAAAAAGAGAGAGAGAAATAGGCTTAAATACATGAGCACACACAGATACATGACTCATACACCATGAACATTCAATGGCTTATTTTTATTGAGTTGGAGTTTATTTATTTGGTTCATATACTTTCCTTGCCATGTGCATCATGGTACCATTATTTTTGCACCTGTGTCCATTTCTGTAAACCAGACACAATAATGATGTATTTCCAACTGACGTATTGCTAGGAAGTATTAATCTACGTGAACAAAATGACAGAAGCTCACTAACGATAGCTGTCATCATCATCACATAAGTTGCTGTTGAAAAGTTATGCATGTTTTCTGAGCTGTCATGGTCTCTTGGGTGAAATGAAAATGTAAAACAATCTTGCTAAACTAAATGTTGTACTTAAAATAGATAATCTAATATAAATTCAGAGCTACTTAACCTAAACTTCTCGCAAAACAAAATTAAATACATTTTACTATTTATTTTTAATTCTTTATAATAGTTAATATGTATAAAATAATTCATACAACATTTGTGCAGCTTTTGAAGTCTACATAAGTATCTCCCCTTTCCCTGCCTAAAGGAGCTACTATTCTGAAGCTTGTGTTTTCATTCCATTTTAGTTCTTTGCTTTCTTTATTATCATATATATAACATATAAGAGTCAAGGATCCAATGCAAGGTGAGGATGAAACAACCAGAATCCAACTCAAGAAATAAAAGCAATGGTGTTATACTAGAAATCTCCACAATGTTCTTTTCCAATCATCCCACAGAAAGGTAACCATTACCTTATTATATGAACCTGTTCTTTATTTCTCTTTCTTATTTGAATATCTAGATATGCCCCATTAAATGTTATTTACCTTTAATAGTTTTATGACTACATTTAAATGAAATTATTTAACATGTATTTTATGTTTAGCTTCTTTTACTCACTACTGTGTTTGTCACATATATCTATGTCATTCTTTTTTTTTTTTTTCAAGACATTTCCAGAACACAGTTGTGTAGTGCTCACTTTTCCTGCTTGGCTCAGCTAAGACAGCTATAACAAAACGTCATAATATGGAAGTGAATGAAGAAACGCACTCTTATTTCTCACAACTCTCAACCTTGGGAAGACCAGAATCAAGGTGTGGATAGATTTGATTCTGGTAAAAGCTCTCTTCTCAGCCTTCAGATAGTGGTCTTCTTGTTGTCACATCAGTTTTTCTTGATGTCACTTTTTTCTCTATTTATAAAACAATTAATGATTAAGATTTCATCAGGAATCTACTTTCATTACCCAGTGTAACCCCATTTATCACTGCATTGGTTGCCTTTCCTCTCATTGCAGGGACAAAATACCTGATTCCCCAAATTAAGGAAGAAAAGGTTTATTTAGCTCATAGTTTGTGAAGGTTTCACTCCATAATGAGCTGGCTTCAAGGCAGGGTGGCACATGGCAGAGGAGCAACAGTTCATGACAGTGGCAGATACCAAAAGCAACAAAAGACCGATCCCAGCACTACATAATGAACTAATCACAAGCTCTAGATTCAGCCACCTTTAAAAGGTTAGCCCCCCATGACCAAATGAGGCTTTGGGGGGACATCCAGACACAAACCATAACAACCATTCAGGGACACTTTTCTGCAAGTATCATCATATTGGGGGTTAGACCTTTAATATATGAATTGGGGGACTATAAATACTCAGTCCATAATGATCTCATACCTTATTAATTCATTTCGCTATTGGTAAACACTTGACTTTTAAAACTGATTGACATTCACGTTTCATGTTCGACATATGTATTCATTTGTGTTGGTATGAAATATTCAGCATTTGTATTGTCTATGCCTTAAATGTTAAAACCAACCACAGACACTGTCAGTGGTTCTGTCTTTAAAATCTGACCACACCTAACTTGATTAGCTTTACGTGTTTCCTCCATTTTGTCACTACCTTTTCTATTTTCATGACACTGGTCTACCACTTGGAACCTACTTAGCATACAAGTATACGCAATATAGAAGACAATTAATGTGGGAGAATTAATGTGTGTTGGGCCTCCCTAGACTATTGGAAGTGAAAGCAAAAGCGTAATTTCCTCCCTTTTTCTTTTATTGGTAGACAGTTGAAAAATGCATTTCATATGGATGCTGTGAGGGTTTTGGAAGATCAACTACCAGACCACTACTCAATCTTCATTATTTTATCAGTTTTTCCTGTTTGTTTAATTTCATGACCCATCATTTACTTATAAAATAAATATTAGACTAAACCAAGGTGCAACTGAAATCCGCGAGGCAGGCAAAGTTGAAACAACATGCAAGGACTTCATTGCAGTCCCGCAGTCGGGCCAAGGGCAAAAAGATCCTTGGCCTTGAACAAGGGGTGAGTGCATGGTTTTATAGGGGAATTGAGCTAGGGGAAGGAGATATCGTTGAGGGGATGCAAAAGTTTGCATCGCTTAGTGGGGGGTCTAAGGCTAGGTGATAGACAGGGTTGGGTACAGGGGGTGCTGGCAGGCACAGAATGTCTCTGGTGGTTTTTCATGGGAGCAGCTCTTTGCAGGTTGAGCTGTGTGGGGGCAGCTGCTGGCTTCCTGTTGAACACCATGCTCCCCTAGATGTAAATAACAGATTTGCTTGGGGGAGTTTTTTCTCTCCTAGTTGGGCAGAAGTCTAGTTCAGAGACCTGACAACAAACTTACTCTCTTCAGTTGTTTGTCTCTGTCTTTTGTTTCTGCGATTCAAAGTTTAAATATATTGCGAATATATCTTATTCATTACTGTCTTCTTCATAATAAAATCTGTATTCATTGCTTGCTATATTAAATTCAGCTAATTTTTCTTGTTATAGACTTTGAAATCTTGACCTAAATTTTTATTATGCTTTATTTTTAACCTGTAACTATCAGTATTTTAGCATTGCAGTGTTTGAGATACCTGGCAAATCACTTAAAGTTTGAAGATATTTATGAATAAGAAAATCCAGCTAGGTGTGGTGGTGCACACATATAATCTCAGCACTCTGAAAGGCTGAGGCCGAAGGATCACTGATTCTACGAAAAATTCTTTTGCATGGCTATGAATTCTCCTCTAGTGTAAATAACTTCTTTCTATTTCAAATATTTCCTAATTCTGTGTGTGTTTTTCTCTTTCATTTGTTTGTTTGTTTGGATGCACATCTGGGGATATCCAAATGACACTGTAAAAACGCAAGTGACTTTTGTATCACTGTATTTTGGAGTTTTAAAAAAATATTGTTATACTTTGAGGACTGTGCACTCATACATGATCTGGCAATCAGTGCCCATTAGTTTTCCATAAATTCTCCTCTCACTCTCCATTATTTAGAAAGATTTTCTATTTAGAAATAATAACGCATAATGTTATACTTCATATTTCAATTGCCAGACAGTATTCTGTATGCTTTCAATTATTTTTCACTATTTTTATATCTAATGTGCAAAGTAGGTACTATAATTTTTCTCATACTAAGGATGAAGAATTAGACTTTTAGAGAGATTTAATACCTTACCAAGCACAGTACAATTCATATATGACAGAAACCAGTATTTGAATGTATTTGGTAACACTCTGGACCTGTTTTTCATTATTATTATATTATTCTGTGGCTCAGTTTTGCATTATGTTAGAAAGTAAATTGGGTAGCTGAGAATGTATTTCTCAAAACAGAATAAAAGTGCAGTATAAAATGGGTTTAATTTAGAGTTAATAGGCCTAGGGAGAAAACCATAAAGAGAGATTTTTGGTAGACAGAGATAGTCTATTAAATTAGAAATTTTGACCTTGGAAGAAGAAAATTCATAAATATTTCCTTTAAACATCTTTATTTAATAAGTGAAATCCAGAGTTCTAAAGAATGGCCATACTCTCTTCTGACGAGTGGTGGAGATAATTCTTAATGCCTGCCTTGGTTACCTCTTGTCAGCTGTTCATTTCCCAAGGCTTCTTGTTGAAGTTTCAGGGAAATTGTAACAGGACACAGGAATTGAGAGCTTTTTGCAATCTAAATCCCGGTAGTTACAAATCACCTCCCTCTTGGGATGAATCACACTAACATGTGTGTTTGTATAAGTTGTGCTCCCAGCTAATAAAAGAGTACTAAGTAACAGGGAGGAAACGACCAGAACAAGAGAAGAATTCTTCCAAAGTCAGTTCTGGTTTTAGAATACTCTTGATATTTACAAACAGAAAACTCTGGATATTAAGGATATAACATCAAAATGCAGTGGAAATGATACAGAGCTCTTACAATATGCAGAAGTAGGGTTTCCAGAAAGTGTACAGCAGATCTCAGTGGATGGAAATGAGGTCCCCACAGTAGGAAATTGAGTTGAGTCAGAGAAAATAGTTTTAAAAATCATAACACCAGCATTAATGGTGGTCATCTCTGTCATCTGTATACTCTGTCATCAGTTTTAGATTTTTAGGATAACATATATATATATATATATATTTTTTTTTTCAGTTGAGTCCTAGGAGTTGTATTGACTGCAGGCACAACAGGCATCTTCATTCTAGCACTGATACTCGGTGACATGTAACATCAGGAAACTTGCTCAGCTTCTTAAGATCTGGATTTACCTTATGAAAAAGAGGTGAGTTACTGTAGCCACACCAGAATAAAGTCGTATAAATGCAGTTGCAGCATTCCACTGGCATGCCAGTTTCCTGGTGCTGCTACTGCTTTGACAAATGTCTTTCATCTGTACAAAAAAATCCTTCCTATTTGGAAGTTGCCTATCTGGGGAGAAGGCCACCTGTGCCACTGCACAATGTCTGTGGCCAAAGTTATCTTGGGCAGTGGGGAGAGCACAAAATCCCTACTTTGTTGCTTCAATGTTGAATACATTCTGAGGCTCAATTTATGTTACAGATTTGTATGTGATTCCTTCCACTTTTCGTATGCCATTTTCGTCATTTGTTCATCTGCTTCTCCTGAAAGTGTTTCCTTTGTAGGTATCCCCAAAAGTGATAATGCTTCTATAGAGCCCAAGGTAGAAGGCCAGGTACAATGCTCAGGATAGCACTGGCCAAGAATGAGGGAGAAAAGGGTAAGCATCATAACCACATGCAGAACTGGTCCTGAAATCCCAATCTTTTGTTTCCTGATACTGTGTCTTTTCTCTTAGTATACTTGACAGCACTCCTGAATAAGAACTTGCTCCAAGAGACACTGAGTTGAGGAAGAGATGCAGATTCTTCCTTGCATTCTTAAAAATGTGTGTAAAGTTTGTATTAGAAGGATATCAAAATTTCTCTTTAGAAAGTTACATGTATATCTAATTTGTAGAGCATACGTTCACTACTGTTTATTATTTGGAGGTCTTAAAATATTCCAAAATAACAACAACAATAGTAATAGACTTTGGAAAATATCTTAGATCATAATTACCCACTTGGAAAATTGCAGTGTTTATTCAAGCTTAATATTGTAAACCTCATTTGCACAAACAACTCAGCTGAAATAATGTTAAATGCTATTAAATTTTATTCTAGGGGAAAATTCTATTGAAGTGTACATCTTTATATGTACTTGCTTCCAAAGACATGTAAGTAGAAATGGAGTAGATGAGAAGCAGCATGATGTAATGGAAAGATCAGCAAATATGGAATAGAAAATGCAAAATTAGTTACTTATTATTTAGATTGACTTATCTGTGTAGAGGTTACATGAGTGAATAAATGTTTCCAAACTCAATAAGCTGTGCACTTACAGTAGTTGTAAAATTATGTATGACTAGAGTTAAATTTTTAAAAATCACCCTCACCTCTGAGAGTTTTGGTGAGAACTAAATGAAAGCATATAACTCTTGGTAAATTTTAAAAGTTTAAAAGTTATTAATTACTACCCTAAGAACTGGTATTGCCTAGCCTTTCTTGTGTACTGACTGAATTTATAAAAGCAAATAATATATATGAAACTAATTCAGCTTTTCTGTTGTCATATTGTCTTGGCATAAATATGAAAACAGTTTTGTGTTTGTAAGAAATGAAGAATTATTAAGAATTTGGGCATCTAGTTGATTGGCTGATTTAGGTTCTATATTAGTTGATGAAAAACAAACTGTTTTCTGATTGATTGTTATTTGCATTTATGAATTTACTCCAAATAACCATCCCATATTAAAAATTAATTTAGCATACAGTATTCATTCTTTATAGTTTTCATTACAGTCTATTAACAAAGAAGTTGTAAACAGATGCTTTCAATAATGTCCAAGATAGGGACACACTCTTTTCCTGGGCATCTGTTATACGTCCTTCCTCCATGCCCACAATATAATACTTTGTAATGAAGGAAATAGCTTAGAAAATGAGATTCTTTCAATATGTGTGAGTAAATAATTTCTTAATGGTTTATGAACCCAGGATACAAAATAGATTTATTTGAAAGACTGGAATAAAATGGATTTATCCTATGGAAATATTAAGAAGTTAATGCTAACATGATTGTTGTGACAGGATTAATGCATTTAAATTCAAGTTACACTTATGTGGTAATAAGAACTGT
This sequence comes from Dasyprocta punctata, assembly GCA_004363535.1. Classification (NCBI taxonomy): domain Eukaryota; kingdom Metazoa; phylum Chordata; class Mammalia; order Rodentia; family Dasyproctidae; genus Dasyprocta; species Dasyprocta punctata. The sequence continues at coordinate 16,756 of RJWM01014515.1, read as the reverse complement.
ACCATTCAAATGCATAAAGTATGATTGCTGTTATATGTAACTTGAAAAATATGGTAATATAGCTATAAAATAGTAATATTATATAATTATTCAAATTATGAAGTACATTGTAGTTCAGAAAAGCCAATTATTTTGCATTGTTTGGTGAGTTCAGACTATTGGATAACTCTGGACTAGGAATATTTTATGTTCAATTACCTTTTATATAAGTTTGCTTCCCTAAGATACCACTTGCTCATTTCTTATTCTTTGACCTGTGCACTGAGCTAGAAATAAGACAAATAATTAGAGAAATTTAATCCTAGGATTATGAGCTGTGCTCCAAGCCAAATATGTCCAATATAATCTTTCTAGTTTGGAATAAAGTGATCTAGGTTTAATAGAAATATAACCCTGCAAGATGGCATGCCTCTCCAAGGCAAGAAATGTCCAGTTTCAGATGTTCCACAAGGTTTTCTGGAATCATAAATGAGTCACACAATGTTTATTACCATTTATGAACTCCAATTATTAATGTTTACATTTAAATATTGAGATTCGACTTTCATAACTTGCGTCTTTAACCTAAAAAATCAAAATAAATGTGAAAGATTCCAATGTAGTGATGCGATTCACTTAACATGTGAAATGTAGCTGTGGTTAGTTGCTATGGAGTGCTTCACACATGCCAGACACACTATATACATCAACACATTCCGTGCTCGCAATGATTTTCTAAGATACCGTCCATTATTATCTGCATTCTGCAGATAAGAAAACAGAGATATTATATGCTTAAGCGACATCCTTAAGCCCACAAAAATGTTACATTACCAGGCGTAGAAAGCCCTTCTGGACCTCACTGCAGTCCAGAAAAATTCACATTTGTAATACTATGGGAAAGTTACTGGAATTCTAGTGCGTTAATTCCAGTCTACCACTTTCAGTGCAATCCATGAGGAGAATAAAGACACTAAGGCATATTTGTAGTTGAGGGGAGCCAAGGAGCTCCTAAGTCCAACTTGTACAATGGCTAACCAGAACAAAGGTCTTGATCCGGAACTGAAACCAAGTTTTATTAGTTCATGAAGAGAGGAGTGGCTCAGGGATGAAAGACTGTGAAAATGGCAAGAAGTAGGTGAGTGCCTGGAGCTGAACTAAGTGGGAGGCCTGGAATTTCTTTGCAATATGCAGAGAGATATGCAGAAAGAGTAGTCTAACACTGTTGGAGGCAGTATCTAATGTTTTGAAATTCATGTGGTGCTTCAGTTCTAATGTGTAATTTTTTATGCCCTGAGAATTCATAGCCTCTTATTTTGACATTTGATCTCGAAACCATGACTACACATGGCCTGGCTCACACATGTTCTCTGGGAGCTGTAAGTGGGGCCTCACCGACCTGTTGTCTTGCTTCAAGGGCCACACATCAGCACCTCAGCTAAAACCATTTGCATTGCTTAAAGTCAGTTGAGGGATAAGGAAATGCCCTAGTCAATTCTGTAATTATCAATACATGAAGGTAAGGCCAAATGCTCCTCTTTCAAGGAGAGCCATCCAGCTGGTCCTCCACAACCAGGATTAAATTTTCACTCAGATACAAATAAAAATACTACTGCACTGGAACCTTGTTTCTTACCAGTGGAAATGGTACTACTTCAGAACGTAACTTTCTTAGCTACTATGCTGTAGTGGCTTTTCAACTATGGTGCAAAATGAGGCATCATCAAAACCATTTGAGATGGTAGAAGTTGTTGTGTGATTGCATACCAGGATGTTCCTTAGGATTATGTTCCTAAGAAAGGCAGAATTAGACAAATATTTTCCAAAGAAAGAACTTTTAGAAAGCATGTAGCTAAAAGGAAAAGCAAGCTTCTATATGGCAATATGCCATTGTGCCATTTTTAAATTCTGAGGTCTTTGATAAAATCAAAGCAATGTTATACAGAATTAAGAATGTGTACTACTACAAAGATCTTATATAAAATCATAAATAATTATATGTTACACAGTGTACTTTAATCCACAGATAACCCAATGACATGGAAAGATGTTAAATGACGAAAAGATATGACTTTATTTGCAGAAGTTGGATTGCAAGTTGTTTATCTAGCATTTTTGAAATGAAGTAAGAATCATTGTTATTGAGAGGAAAATGTTAGGAAGAGTTTTAAAAGGTTAAGATAGAGCCAGGGATATAGCTCAGTGGCATAAGTGCCTGCCTGGCAAGCACACGGTCTTGAGTTCAGTTCCCAGTACAAAAAAAATAAATAAGTAAACAAAAAGGTTAAAGTACTTATGGTAAACATAAGGATGTGACTAAGAAAGAATAATAATTAATAAAGAAAATCAAAAAACCAAAATGTTGACGAACATTCTCATTATAAAATCCTTATTCTAATGACTTTTGTTTGAAAGTTATTTTGTTTTTTGAAACATGGAGGAGTATGGTTTTGTATTTCTACTGACAGTTATATATCTACACAAAAAGTGCATATATATGTTTAATTACATAAGTAAGTAAAAGTAGAAACTGATAATTGGGGAAAATACATATATTTATAATTTGTATATAAATATATGATCAATAGCAGAGGGCAGTCAGACACAGTAAGCAGGGTGAGTCAATCAGATGACTGAATACAAGGTCCCAAAAGGAGACCTAACTGCATGGTTTAATCTTCCTTCTCTGTCAGGACCCCTTCTGTCTCTCTCCCAGACAGAAGTTTTCTTTCTCTCAATAAACATATTCTGCCCTTAACCTCCGTTGTTCCTGAAATTCATTCTTCAATTTTAGAGAAGACAAACTCGTACCAGACATCTAGTAGTTTGGGAGTTTCGCTCCCCTATATCAATATTACTGATATTACCATGAGGTTAATGAGGCTTAATGAAGAGGATGGTAAACTAAGATGTAAATCTAATGAACAGTCTCATCTGATATTTAGTACAGAAGGAAGGTATTGAAAGTGACATAAAGGACAAAAGAAGAAATGAGTAAAAGGGAGACATTATTTTTGTGTTTTCACAGTTGTTAGGAAGTTTTAGCTTGTATTAAAATCACAGAGACGACTCAATAAACCATAGAATGCTTTTTTGTTTGTTTGTTTGTTTTTTGTTGGTACCAGGGATGAAACTCACAACCTTGCACCTGCCAAGCAGGCACTGAAGCCACTGAGCCAAACTCCTGGCCCTATTTTTTTTAAGTAGGGTCGCACTGTGTAGGTCAGCACAGCTTTGCTCACGTTGTAGCCCAAGCTGGTCACAAACTCACAACACTCCACCTACCTCAGCCTCCCGAGTGCTGGGATTAAAGGCATGAGCTACCACACCTGGCAACCGTAGAGTTTTTAGACCCTATACTCAATATCTGATCTAGTAGGTGTAATATGTGTCTAAATTATTTGTATTTACAAGTACCAGGTGATACTTGTGAGCCAGAGGCCATGTTAGAGAACCTTTGAAAATGGCTTTTCTTTATAAACTAGACAGGACACTGTCTCATTCTGATTCTTTAGAAGGATATTTGTATATTTTTGAGTGAACAATACAAAATTCTCTTTTCTGATCACTTCACTCCAGGTGCTAACATGTGGAGAACCAAATTAACAAATTGAGTGAAAAGAAGAAATTCATACAAATTCTTTGAATTCATTCTATATATACTATCAAAGGCAAGTTGAGAAATTTGAGTAAATAAAGAAATAAAAATAACATATAAGTGAAATAATATAAAGATACACCTCCTTTCTTTTCATATTTATTAGTGATGACTAGTTGCCACATGAGGGGCATATTTTAAAGCTGTACTGCTTGTGAAGATACGTTTCAACAAGCTGCATGAATTTCTTCATGGCTTTGTTTGTTTGCTTCTCAAACCACAAAGATCATCTGGTGGAAAATACTTTAGGAGGCAGTGAACAGCAATGATTTAAAATCAATATCATGAAGATTTGGACTGGAAAACTTGACCGGTTTCCTTAAAACAACAGAACACTTATGGTATTGGAAAGTAACATCAATCAGAGCCTCAGTTTAATCACTTGGGGACTCAGCTATGCCTAAGCTTGTGTATAGGTCTAGTCTGAAACTGGTCGGTTTGAGAGAGAGAAGGTAATATTTTCATTAAGGAAAGTTAATCCAGATAAGGACTTGGCCTTGGACTTCGTGTGATATTCTGCATTTATTGGAGACACAGAATAGGTTTGGAAAGTGTTTATGAGATTTTTTCTTTTGATCTCAGCATATTTTCTGAGTCAGGAAATTTAAAGTCAAGTAAAAGTACTTAAAATGGGTCTTCACTAAAGAGTTATTAGGCATACCAGACCGTGTAAGCCTGGTGTCCGTACAATGGCCAGTGACCTAAGGTGGGAAAGGGGGCCTCTGCACACATCATTACGGAGCCCTGCATGATGAGACCGTGTGCATGGCAGCCACAGACAGCAAAGGACAGCGACAGTATGGTCTGCAGCTTGCACAGGGTGACAGCCATGGCAAGGACTAAGAATGCTATTCCCCTATTGGTATTCGTCTCACAGATAGGAGGTCAAATGTCTCTCTGTTTGTGTAGTATTCACAGAAGAATAGCCTGTGTTATGTTTTCTACTCATTCACAGCAGAATCCTTATGGGCTTAAAAACAAGACATACATTTGTTTTATGTGTGGGTCTCTCTCCTAACACTGATAACACTGTGCTCTAATTGTTGATTTTCAGCACTCGACAGTGAACTCCTAAAGGATAGGGCTGAATTTTACATATCTTTATCTCTCAACACATGACACAGAGGCAGTGCTAAAATATATATTTGCATTAATGGGGAGAAATTAAATCTCAGTTTATGATTCTACTTTCTCTAATGTCTCAGAATGATAATATTCCTTTGTTAACTGACTACAGAAACTGTAGGAATCCCACGAAGTATTCATAAACCCTTGTAATTATGGGATTCAGGTTTGTACCTCTATCCGGATTGCAAACTTCATCAGAACTTTATATTCCTTTCACTCCTACAGTGCTGATGCCTACATCACATGGTCATCTTGGGGGGCATACACAAAATTTTAAAAAATAGCTATCTCACTATTTCCCAAAAGTAAGGGAATTCATGCAAAAAGGTCACTGAGCATAGATAATAAAAAAATCAATAAATAATACAGTCATAAGTCCCTTAATTCCTTTTTTATTTCATTTATGAAAAAAACTAAGGATTTGCCTTCAGTATTAAAATACATAATCTACAACACAAAATAAAAATAAATTGATTATTGCTTGAAGCTGATTCATTTTTAAAAGTGCCACACTCCTGAGATGACTTAACTGCTAGTGTACAGAACCATGCACTGTCAAATCAATTACTCTTTGATAACTATGCTACTCAGTGGAGAATATGACTGTGACATGAAAACATTATGAGATTTATTGTTAGCATGTAAGGAAAAATTTGTGTGTTGGGGGAAAGAAATCTATTATGATTGTCTTTATCCAAGTTTCTCCAGATAGCAGGAATATAAGATGTTATTTTTATAAAACTTTCAAACATGTATTTACTATTTTATCACTTTCGGCAGCATCAGAGTGACTGATTTGGAAATTCTTCTTTAACAATATTTCTCAACTATTATGTACAAATAACCAACAGAAAAACCAGATGGAGGTGCTTGTTGGAATATTTTCATATTAAGTCTCATTTCAAAGACCTCCCCCACCTGGACTAGGAGTCTACATTTTAGCAGTTAATTACGCAAAAGAAACAACAGCAAATCCTACTATTATTGTCTACTCAATATGGGCAAAGATCAGTGAGGTCTACAGAGATGAGATGAACTAGACCTGAAAATTGGATAGAAATTTCAGAGAGTTTTAATAATTAAGCATGCAAACAGTATAGACAGTGATTGATATAGCAAATACATGCACAAGTGAATAAATAAATCTATAAATACCCCTAAATTACTCTCCATGTAATTACATAACTATAAATGTGGCATCAGTAGTGGAAATTAAATAGTTGTCTGGTATTTCATTCAAAATTTGAATACGATCCACGTGACAAAGGTGATAAGAGATCTAGCACATGAGTCCATGAGATATGGAATCTTGTCTTTCTCACTTGGCAGCATATCCTTTGGATCATGCAGTGGTAGACAAGGTGGCCTTCTCAGCAGGAAATGAAATGAGTTATAACATGATAGGAATCATAGCAACCTAATTTAAATCTCAACAGAAAAATTTCTGACTTAAACCACTGTGTATGGAAAAGTAGTACTAATGAATATTTGCAATTTCATGAACTTGAAAGATTTTTCACTTGCTTAGCAGTTTTATTCTCAAAAATCCAGCTATGATTTATATGTAGTTCTCTTCTTTTCCCTCCTCTTTCCCTCTTTCCTCTTCTTCTTCCTCCTCCTTTTTTATTGTGTCTTGCACTCTATCACAGGTTGCCCCTTTCTGTTCACTGTATCTTTTATTTTACATTATGACTTTCCCAGTTTGCATAGAGAATTACCTACAGCCCAGTTGCTAATTGAGTCAATTTGTGAATCAGATGTTTATTGACTTGATACATAATCAGTCTTTGAGATCATATGATTTTAAAACTTGCTTCTTCTATATCCAATGACAATTCTTACTGTCAGTGATTTGGTCCCACATGCATTTTCCACTGATTTCTGCCTTTGAGAAAGTAGGAATAAGAACCAACAAAGTGAATGGTACGAAAGATAATGTGGTTTGGGGGCAGGGATAAATCATGCAAGGACTTTTCTCTTTCTTCACTACTTAGAGCAAATCTCATATCTTGATCCCCCCCCAAAATTTTTTTCTAACCAGTGCTCCAGTCAATTCTCCGGTCAATTCTCCAAAGTTTTAAGTTGAAATCTTCACTCTGACCTTTTCTTAGCTGTATGCATCCTGGCTCTATATATTCTTGAAAGATGTGCAGATGGTCAAGCTTCTTAAGATTAATTGCTACTGATATTTCCCTCGCTGAACATTTCATAAAACCCAATAAAATTGTTTACTACCACAGCAGGGTTAGTGCTAATTCAACTCTTCAGCCATAGAGTGAACAATGAGCTGTGTGTACACTGAATTGACCTACTCAGGTGTAAACTGATAAGAAGCCAAAAATAGATTGTCATGATTTTAGAAGTGCTCAAAAAAAAAAAAAAAAAAGAAGACAATAGATAATGACTGGATAGCAAAAAGGGAAGAACTTTTAAGATAGAGGAAGTGCTGTAAATAAGTACGTGGAATTAAGACATTATACTTGAAACATTTCACAGGAATATCCAATTGTAAGCAAGTCTAATGTGTGACCATTTGGGGAACACAAAACTGTGTATTTGATATCTTGTGTTAAACACTGAAAAAGTGACAGTTACTCCAATGAGTGCCCACATGCAAAACATAGTGGTCATCATTTATATGGCATCAAAATGGGGAGAAATAGATGAAATTTTCAAAGGAAGAATTCTTTGAACTATAATATTCATAATATTTGATGTTTAAGTATCAGATAGGTAAAAGCAATGGATTTCTCAAACTGGAAATATTAAGATAACACTTGGCCTTGAAGAACTGTTGCTTGCCTGGGTCAGTGATTTCCTTTTCTGATACATATAGTTCTTAGACTGGGAGAGTATGGGGGGAATTTACAAAAAATTTTCATTGAACTGTTGTTCACAGTCAGGTATATGCAGTGCATAGAGGTCATATTAGGATCTATTTCTAAACACCAAACTTCCAATAACACATGACTTTGGTACCCACAAATCTGGGAACTATGGTATAGAGGTGTTGGTACTATACTCCACAACAAGCATCACTGAGCATGTGTCATAGAAGAAAAGAAGCGAAGGAAAGGGGTAAAGCTTTCTATCATAGATAATCTTCTAATCTTAGCTTAGAATGTTCTAACACTTTTATTCAAGTAAATAATGAATATCACGATGACATGAGTACAACTCTGGCAGACAGAGTGGTGGGAGAGAGAGAGACAGAGAGAGACGGAGACAGAGACAGAGAAAGAGAGGCAGAGAGAGACAGAGAGAGAAAGGTAGAGAGAGAGAAAGAGGAGAGATGAGAGATGAAAGAGAGACTCTAGGACAGAAAACAAAATCTCTATCATTCTTGCGCTTTGGAAAACTCAACAAAATTCTGTCAAGCAACTAAGAATGAAACAACGTATAATCACAGTGGACACTGCCTTTGAGGACACTGTAGAGAGTAGGATGATTCCATGGCATTAGTGAAAATAACAAAGACTAGAACAAAAGATGTGCAAGAAGTTCTAAACAACAAAGTGAGCTTAGTTAGAAACATCACTATTCAATTGAATTTCTCAAAAAAGTCTTTTATGAGTTAAGCAAAATTCACTTTTGTAACCCAAGGTTCTATATGCAGGTTGCACATTTCAGTCTGCTGGATACTTAGACAGGAAGCTTTTTCAGTGAGGTATCATGTAGGTAAATTGTTCCTAGAGGGAGAAATTTGAAATAAGTGATCTAGAGTTTCACCATGAACTCAACTAGAATTGGATATTGTGGAATAGACCCAGAGGTATGGAAACACTTAAGGCAACTGTTGCTTGATTAATGATTTTAAAGTTAGTGAAAATTAAGTTTTGAACGTTAAGAACAAAACCTAGAAGAATCTTTTGTAGAGGTGGAAAGTGGACAGATTCATAATGATATAATAGAACTATAATATAAATAAGAAATTTTGAAAGCGATGGCCATGAAGACTGACTTATTTGTATTAGATGACACTTACCAGTCATCGTTCTACATTAGGAAGGGAGTTTAAAATGCCCAGCTGACATCATCTCTGTTTCTTCACTGTTACACTGTAAGGGGGGAAGGAAGATATTAATTGCATGCCTAGTTTAAGCAAGATAATGAGATTCTGGGGTAGAAGATGAACTCTGCAAAGTGAGTAAGAGTGTCTCTTTCAGTATTAAAACAGTAAGTTTTTAAGAGTATCTCCTATAGTATTAAAAGTAAAATATGGTAGTAAATAAAAGGGCATTTAAAAAGACATAAGGAATCCAAAGACATACTGAAACAAGGAAAAGGTGATAACTGTCAATAGGAACAGATAGACAATGCATTTTGTTGGGATTGGGGAAAAGAGAAGAGCTAGTTCATTTGGCCAGATTTTAGCAATTGAAATGGTTTTCTTAGATCTTAGATACAGGCAAGGGCCAAAGAGACTAATATAATCTCTTGAGCATTTTTAATGCTTTCACAATATACTTATAAATGTTTTAAAAGATGTAGTCGGTATGAAACTTCTGGCCAAGTAAGTTTGGATTCAACTTCCTTAAACTGTATCAAGCACATTAGAAAATTTTTTCAAGATGTATACAACTATAGTCAAGTGCCTAAATTGTTTTGTTTTACCACCGGAAGCATCCTAGATGGTTGTTAAAAGAAATAGCAGTTTAAAAAAATCTGATCTTTGTAATGCTGATATGATTCCCATTTGAAAGATCTGGAACCTTATTAAATAATGTGAACATGTCTTTATCAGTATTTCAGCATGTGGCTGATTTTGTATTCTTTGTATGCATCAATGAATTGTCTAATGTTATGGCATTACATTCATCCTTAATGTCCATGTCTGCGATACCTCAGCACAATTCTATTTTAAACGGTTTCCTGCGGTAAATTCAGATGTCAAACAGACTTTCCATAAAATTGGCCAATCTGGTCAATATACTTCCATAACATGTAAATCCACCTTTTACTCACTTAAGACAACTAATTACTAGAAATGAGAATCATGGTGGTTTAAATTTCCAATATATCTAGAGAATATTCTGGGTAATTTGCTTCCTTTGAATTCTACCTCATGAATTCAGATAAATGTCAACTTTTTAAAGTTTCCTAAGAGAGTTAAATGTGGGATATGTTTGAGATTCTTTAAAGAAACTCCATTCTATCAAACTGGTATATAATGTATTCGAAAATGTATCAATTGTCTGTGCTTGTGTCAAATAATACAGATATTGGCTGTTTATTATATGTGACTTAAAATTAGGACATAGAATTAAGTACTCTTAAATTTCACAACTTTCTTAATACATTGAAGAAATTAGAGGTTATTCGTGTATTATAAAATTAGCTTTATTATGCATTTTAAGAGTTTTAATGCCTTTATGTTTTTAAACTCATTCAATAGTAACTTCTTTGCTACACTAATTTCAAAGCAATCATAGATATATTTAAAGATATTTTAAGCATTTAATACCATTCCTCTTTTTTCTTGCTTTGAGATTTGTTTTTTAGAACAAATAGTAACATGTCATGCAGCCATAAAGAAAACAAAAAAGACAAAAGGAGTATTTCTGCACAGCTATTCAAGGCAGTTTGGGAAGTCACAGGTTCATCATATAAATAATGGTTTCTGAGATTTGATCCTTAGAGTTTCATAAAAATAAATTGCTTTTCAATAGTTAGTGCTAAAGCATTCATTAACAGAATGAATTCTAGATGCAAGACTTGAGTTCAGTGTTACACAGAAATATTTTTGAAGGTACATGAAATAAATGGCAAACATTTAATGACCTGATTTGATTTTGCATAATTTTTCAAGAGCCTTAGCAAAAAATTTATTATGCTTAGGACTGTTAAGTGTGTTTTTGAGGCATAAAAATGGTCACTTCTCCATTTTTACCTTTCCCTGAGTGAACTAACAGTACCTGTACAATTTCAAGCTACTTGGCTTCAGGGAAAAGAGCTATGCAACATCCGGATTAGCTCCAAGGTGAAAGTAATATTTATTAGGGTCATAACTGCTAAAATGACCCATGACTACTATTTAATCACAAGTCTAAAGGTGTTGACAAAAAATAGCTACTATGCTCTTTAAAAAGATGGCTTCTACTTATTACAGTAAGTAATGACTAGCATTACATATAATATGTAATAATTACATGCAATGGTTATGTTTTAATGTGATCTTTTGAGGTCAAAATAATTTGAAATCTTCTTGTTTTTAAAGTGTGGGTTATGGCGGTGGTGGCTGGTGGGGGGTGATTTTGAAAATTGTCAGTTACTGGCTGAACAGTTAGGAAAAGACCTTCATACTTGCTACTGATGGACTGCTAAATTTATCATTTATCAGTGTTCTCTGGACTAACGCAAAATTTCCAAAATGGGCTATCAGTAACTCGGCTGACCTCGCTAGGATATTACAAGGAATTCTTTATCACACTTTGAAGGATAGTGGAGTGCTGTTGTATTCTGAATTTGACCATTCACAAGAGGCTAAAGCTCTTACACTATCCCTTTGATCTGACAATACTGAAAAAAAAATCCTAGAAAATAACTTCCTTATTTTTCTGTAGAGATCAATCTAGTTGTCCACAAAGCATTGGCTTCCACCTGATGCCACACTCAACCTTCAGCGAATTAAGTACAGAGCCCGAATCCTTGCTTTCTAGTCTCATGTTGTAACTAAAAGATCTGCAGCATAGCATTGTCATCTTGGTTTCCTCACATTGCCTTGCTTTCCTTACAACAAATTCTCTGTGACTGGTTATGCAAAGCAAAAAGCAAAGTGAAAGAAGAGAAAGAGCAGGATGAATTTTATCCATCTTGCTGTGCTTTTAGAATAATCACAGATCAATCTACTGGGACATGCAGAATTTGGAAATTTCACTTCAAGAGGTGAAATGTATGTTATCTAATTGTTTTGCTCCCCCATCTTTGAAAGTATTTGGGATAAAAGGTGACACATGAAAATAAATTGAAGTCAGTTCATCATGATAACTATAACATTGATTGTCCTGGTATGAAAAATGATGTTTGATACTATGATTAGAATATTTTCCATCTTGGTATGATCATTTAGTTTCCTGTTAGAAAAGGTAAGATAAAGTCAGTGCATATACACAGGTGTCAGGCATTTCAATTTTCTAAGTTATATTTTGAGGCATTTTGAGTTCATTACCTTAGATTAATTGGAGAATATGGTATGTATAATAAGATCTAAGTATACACACTGTATGAGATGAAATTTTTAAATTTTCATTTAAACAAAATTAATGTGACCTTACTTCCTTCTTCAGATAATGCTATAAATCTCCCCATGTGGATTGAAAACATGCAAAAATCTTTCCTTCAGGAATAGGAGTATAAAATAGGAACTAACACAGGCGCTGAAGGGTGGAGTGAAGAAAATGATTAGAACTAAAGACCATAGTAGCATTGTTTTTTTTTTTTTTTTTGTACTGGGAATCAAACTTAGGACCTTGTGCTTCCCAGGCAGATGCTTTTGCCACTGAGCTATATCCCTGCCCTGTCCAAGTAGCATTTTAATGACACTGCTTTTGGGAGAAGAGGAACTTCCTACATTCTAAAGACAAGAGAAGTCTCCCTGTTTTAACTTCATGGTGGTAAAACATGATAATAATTATAAATGATAAAAATGATGTTAGATTTCTTTTCCAGAAACCTATTTTCCAGCTAAATCATTGTTCTTTGTTTTTCATTTTTTGTATGACACATTACATGTACATGGTTCAAAATGGCAATTCATTGTGTTAGTTAATTGCTTCAGCTTGAATCCTAGCTCCACTATGCACATTCATGTGACAATGATAAGTTTCTTTACTAAAACAACATTAACTGCTTCATCTGTGAAATAGAACTGGTATGCTAGTGTAATACATAGTATGCAATGCAAATGTGTGGGTGTGTGTGTATGTGAATATATTAATCTTCTTTATACATGGGTTCTGCGGTTGAAGAGTCAATCAACTGGAATTAAAAATATTTGACAAAATGAAAGAAATTGCACCTGTGATGAACAAGTACAGACTTTCTTTTTATCAGGCCCTAAACAATACAGCATCACAACTAGGTAACAGTATTTAGTAGGTGTGATCAAAAGCAATACTAAATAATTTAATTTTTAAAAAATCATAATACAAAAAACATTTCCCCCTCAAAATACTCTCCCTCTCTTGCTTCAGATGCACACATTCCATCATTCTTTCTGAAGCTGTTCTGGAAGTCCTCTTTCAAGTCTTCACAAGGTGTGATCGGGTATACGGTGAATGCTGCTCCTGAGTGCCATTCAGGGGAAAGGGAGGCTTATCACGCCAGCACACAGTGTCCTTACCCACCTGATTCCCTGGATCCGAGACTGTGCAACTTCTCACTCTTTCCCCAAAGTTCAAGTGATGATGAAAGGTAAACATTTTAAATGTATTTCCAGCAGGACATTGAGGTAGAGATGACATCTCAGTTAAAGACACTCACAAAAGACAACCTCCAGAACTGCTTTCAAAACTGGCAGCACCGATGGAATGTGTATATCTGAAGCAAGAGAGAGAGAGTATTTTGAGGGGGAAATGTTTTTTGTATTATGATACTCTTTTAAGCCAGGGGCAATATTTTGAGGGAGTGGTGGTGGTAAAGAGTGATGTCTTTTACTGTAATAATTTTTTTAATTTAAATGCACTGTATTATTCTATCATGCCTTATACATTGTTTTAGTTATTATAACTAATACAAAGAGGATTCAAAGTATAAGAAAGAAACACATAGATTACATGCAAATGCTATGACATTTTATCTAAGATACTTGAGCATGGGGAGGTTTTAGTATCTACTACTGGGCGAAGGGATCCTAGAACTACTTCCCTAGAAATAGGAGGGATAACTATATTTGCATTCCTAGCTTATGTATCAATTTGCTATCATTATGATTGTCCTCTACTTTCAGATGAAAGTTTTAATCTACCATGCTAACTCCAGAATTCATACTAATGTTTGTAAATAATTCAACAAGGCACCTGTTATATCACGAGCACTGATGTTCTCAGGGAAAAAACTTAGTTGCTCATGCAGTTGTTAATTAACTACACTAAGCAACTCTACAGTGACAAAAGATCTGGACAATAAGTAGTAGGATTAATTTATTACAGCATTACCTATGTTAATATCACTAGAAGAAAGGAAGCACACCATATAGGACCTATATCAGCATCAAAACTAGGATAGACTATTAATTCGGAGAGTTTTTAATTCCTTAGGCAAATAAATGTTATCTGATGTTTGCTACCGTGATACTTATTTTCATACTATTTTGAGATTGAATTTATGCCTTTTTGACCAATCAACAGTCAATGACATCCTCTTCTAAAGAGAAACAGCAAGAGCCAAAGTAGGATCAATAAAGCAGTGACCTGCAAAAGCATTTGCCTTTGGAACTGAAAAACCCCACAGAGACTGGCCTTTCTCACCCCAAGGACAGACAGTCAACTTACCTGACATTGTCTTCATTTTGATAGCAACACATGCCCTCCAACCCAAGCAAAATGCTAAGTGTGGTAACAAGTACTCTGTAAACCCTAGAGAGGGGATTTCTTGGAAATGGACTCACACTCAGAGCTTCTTTCTTGTGTACTCAGACAGGGGAAAAAACTTGCCACAAGTAAATCAATTTTTTTTTTTTTTATGTGAAAGGCTACGCTTCCACAGTTCTTTGTCTCCTAAAAAAGTGGATTTGAACTCAGAAAATGAAAATCCTAGAAAACCTTTAACAAAAACATTTCCTAGAGGAGATCCTCATGCATACAATCTGAAACCCTGTATTGCAGCTTCTTAGTATGCTGGTCACAGTAAGTGTTCATGCTAGAGGCAGAGCACTAAACTAGGAAGAAAGTACAGGGACCCTTTCATTTTCCTCTTGCTAAATCCTGTTTTCCTGCCACAACTTTCCACTGTTTAACGTTTTATAGCCCACCTACCAAGAAGTAGATATGCCAGGAGACAAAGCAAACTCATATACAGAATTAAAAAATCACAAGAATAATTAAAATATTTCAAATACCTATTAAGTGCTAGGTACTGTGATAGTGTGCTTTACACATTCTAAAGGTGGCATTCATTTAAGTCATCTTATGGGGACTATGTACTTCTATCCCCTTCATTTTATTGATATGGAAACTAAAACCTACAAGAGTGACAAAACTCTTTTTAGAATGGAAAGTTCATATGTGGGATAGACAAGACCTAAATACTTGTAGCTTGACATTAGGCCATGGCCTCTCCGCCACTACTCACACTCTTAAATTTACTAAGTGTTATACACAGTCAGACTTAGAATGTTCTAGAGAAGTCCAGAACATTCTGAGTCTGGTTCTAACATTAGTCTGATTCTAATGTTCTAGACATGTGCCAATCACTTTGGCATTAGCAGCAGTGATCCAAAGCTCTGATTGCTCACATAAAGATCAATGATTTCTTATATTTTACAGTAACTATAAAATACATCAAAATTGATCTATCAGGCCATTGAACACACACCATAAACGATGCATTCAGGAAGTATGAAATGAATACAGGAGGCACATGCTCTGAGTGCGAAATCCTAAGGCAAAGACAACTATGATTGTGGTTTTTCAAAACATTGAAAGGCCTGTGAGTGTTTAGCATTCCTTGAAGCAGAAGCAGAATTCATAAAGCACTGCTTTACCAAAGAACATAGATTGCTCCAGAGTCAATGAGAATTTAAGCCTGCTTAAGAAGTATTAAGCACAAGTTGGCAGTGTAGGGCATATTTTGAAAGGTTCTTAGATGCCAGTCTCACTACATAATGTTTACTCAACATCTAAATGAGCTTAAATACTGTCTTATGATTGAGGTACATTTCTGAACTAGAACATTGGATCCAACATCCAGGTTAAAACTGCTGCTAAATATAATACTCATAACTGAGGATGCTGAGAATGTATAAACAAGGGATTGTTTATTTGTTTGTTTTTGAGCATCCTACATAATTGCTAAGTGCCCAGTTTATAATACACCACGTTTTGCCTCAGGATACTTCTGTTCACAATAGATACTGAAGCAGTCCTCTCCCATGATGTAGTTATAGACTGCATTTGTCCTTCTAAAATAAAATTTTCTATATTTGTTCTGATTGAATTCCACCACTATTCAAAAAGACAATTATTTCAACTTGCCCAAAGCCATTTGAAAGCACATTTACCTACAACCTTTCTGTTACAACCCAAACAGCATCCCTGTGATTGCAAAATCATAAATAAAATAATGGATCAAATCATTCTCCTTTTTTGTCTTGTTTGTTGTCAAAATTTAAATCAAGGTTTGTAATTTAATTCTGGGATTCTAGAAAGCATGATTATCTGATGCTATTCGTTTGCTTTTAAATAAAATCACACCGATGAATATGTATTGGGAATTAGTCACTTCCAACTTTACTCAGCATTGGTAGAACTCAATTGTCAACAATTAAGTCAGAAATAGAGACAGAAAGCAATTAAAAAGACATTGAAAGTTCTAAAGAAAATGGAAAGGAGGGCCATAGCTCTCATCCGAGTAGTAAGTTTTCTGATAGGGTGATAAATATTTGGAGGCAAAGAGATAAAATATACCCCACTGAGTCACACACGTTCAGAGTTAGACACACCATAACCGAATCCCTTTTCCGAGCTGGGTCGTGGACTCAGGTTTGGAGTTATCAAGATGAATATTAGCTATGTCTACTGCCTGGGAGAAAGCTTTTGGTTTGGGTCCTCTGAATTATATTTTGCTCCTATTCTTAAAGATCTTCAAAATTCACTCTCATTTACCAGCTTTATTATTTGATGGGAAAAGAAAACTTGGCACCCGATTTTGCTCTGCCTGACTTCCAACTGGAATTCCTTCTAGCTTTCTAAATTACTTGGCACTGAATGAATCTCTTCTGCCAAAAAGTGAATGGCTCAATATTTGAAACTAGACACATCAACACAATCCAGG